>PVIH01014575.1:0-53175 GCA_004025045.1 Sigmodon hispidus | reverse complement strand
CTCTGGATTTCCTGAGGATCTGTTGTTATGTCCCCCTTCTCATTTCTGATTTTGTTGATTTGGATACTCTCTCTCTGCTTTTTGGTTAGTTTGGATAAGGGTTTATCTATCTTGTTGACTTCCTCAAAGAACCAACTCTTTGATTCATTGATTCTTTGTATTGTTCTTTTTGTTTCAATTGTATTGATTTCAGCTCTAAGTTTGATTATTTCCTGCCGTCTACTCCTTCTGGGTGAGTTTGCTTCTGATTGTTCTAAGGCTTTCAGCTGTGCTGATAGTTCTCTAGTGTGGGATTTCTCTAGATTTTTCATATAGATATCTAGTGCTATGAATTTTCCTCTCAAGGCTGCTTTCATTGTGTCCCACAAGTTTGTAAATATGTATTTATATTAAAACTGACATTATTGAGCACCTAATGTATACCACAATGTCCATTGTACTCTTGTTTTTCTGGCTCTTTGATGATAATTCTTCAGGACATCATTAAAATTTCTTCTGTGAAAACTTCTAAGAGACCAGTTCATCTCTTCTTCCAGTGCCAGAGCCTATCCGGCTTTATTAATGTATGTTTACCTAATGTCTTATCTGGGTGTAAGGGTATTCTGACTGCATGCACATCTGTGTACCATGTGTGCATCAGATCCCCTGGAACTAGTTGTGACCCACCATGCTGGTTCTGGGAAAAGGTCTTCTGGAAGAACAGCCAGTGTTTGTAACCACTGAGCTATCTTTCTAGTCCAGCCACAAGACTTTTGGAACCTGTTTTATCCCTATCTATACTTAGTTCATAGGTAAAAAGAAACTTCTTTTACAAAGTTTCTATGAAAACTAAATAAACTAGAACATGAAAGTTTAGTATTGTGCCTATTATACAATGTGCTCAAATTTCAGCTAATATATTAATATGTAAGTATTTATATTAACATATATTTAATATATAAATTTATTAAAATATATTTATTTTTGCTTGGCACACTAATAAATGAGTTTTACTGCAACTTTTCATATATATATATTATCAAAAGATAGTTTGTTTTTGTGTGTTCTATGACATTACTTATAGTTATTTTTGTGTTTTCTCTGTCTGAAGAGAATAAAGGCACATTGAATGAATAAATGAAGACATAGAACAGATGCTTCATAGATACCTGGAAGGGGGAATAGCCACAGAGAACTGGAGCAGGATCAAAAACCCAAGAAGGGCTTCTCAGAGAAGGTTGCTCCCAACAGGAGCTTAATTGACAAAGACTGACTTTTACAGCCAAGAGCTCCAATAGCATTAGGAGGAGAAGATGCGTGTGGGAAGACATAAAAGAGAAAGAACAAGTACAAACTGGAAGGGATAGATTGATATGTCTGCCATTTGGAACAAGTCTGTGGAGGAGCCAATGTAGTGTGGCTTGGAGAATGATTTCATGGCAGGAATCCAGGCTTTGGATTATAGTATCATGTGCCTATCCACCCATCATTTACTGCTTGAAAATCACCTGACCACTCTAAGCTTTTTTGATCTCTAAAATAAAAACAGCAAGCACAACCACCTGCAGGATTTAGAGATTAGTGAGAGCATCCAGAGAACACCTTTCCAAGGCAAGCATGCTGCTTAAAGGCACCTGGGAAGGTGGTTGTTAGAGTGGACATTACCGTTCAGAGCTTCTTCATTCAGGGCAGAGGCATTTTAACACTGTTTGATGATAGCATAATTGGATCATCAAAATTGAAACAGTGATAAAATTCAGGATGAACCAGGAAGTCTGTTAGCAGCTGGCAGTGCATGGAAGTCACTGCCACTTGCAGCTGCCTGGGAAGCAGGAGGAGCCAATGGGGACTTTGCATATCCTGAGCTGAGGCCAATCCTGAGGTGAAGCCATGTTGATTCCCTTTCTTTTCCTGATTTCATGTAAAAAAAAAAAATCTGCAGACCATCACTTTCTCTAGAATTTTCTTGGTTTATCTATAGTAGTGGGGTTATATTTTCCTCCTAGACATCAACTACCAGGTGTAGGGAAATAGTTCAGATGGTGAGAGTTTGCTGCACAAGCACAGAGACCTACTTTTGAACCTAGAACTCAAGCAAAAACAAACAGCAACAAACAACCTAGGCATGGTGACACACACTTGTAATTCTAGCACCAAGGAGGCAGAGACAGAAAGATCTCAGGGCTTGAAAGCCAGCCTGACTAGCCTAATCAGTGAGTCCCAGGCCAGTGAGAGACTCTGTCTCACAAAACAAGGCAGATGGTCCCTGAAGGACCCCTGAGATTGACCTTTGGCCTCTACACTTATCCGAAGACAAGCACATACACTTAAGCATGCATGCATACTGCACACACACACACACACACACACACACACACACACACACACACACACACCCCAAACCTCTCCTTTCTTCTAAAAATTGTAAATCTGAGCTAATTCTGGGTCTATGGTTACCTGAACTCCCTCGATGGCAGTGCAGGGAGTGGAACAGATGCATTCTCCTAGAGAACCACAGAAGGGATTATGATCACATTTTTTATTGGTCAAAGACCAGCAGAATGAACCCCAGGACTTTTTAGGATGTGTGCCTTCCACTTCAGGTGTTACTCCTTTGCAGCAGGAGCTAGAAGCTGCCCATGGGGTCTGTGCTCTCACCTGCGCCTGGGTGTTTAGAAAACACAAGCACAATGTGGATTGTCCCCTGTCATCTAGCTCTCCTAGGAAAGAGTTTAGGTTGTTGCTGTACTTACATTTCAAAACTGAAATGACAAACATGTTTTCCGGGAAGGATTTCTATTAATGAAGTGGGTAGTCACACTTAATAATAATCTTTTGTGGCAGGAAGCTGCTGACAATTGAATGGTACCTTGTGCTTATTGAAGAAAGTAAACAGGAACCCCCGTTGAGTTTGTGAAGTTTGTGCTTTGGGTTTTGAGGAATAGGAAAATCTAATTTAATTTTCTACACTAGAATGGTGGTGAAAGATGTGCCTTGAATTTTAAACAAATTCTTTTTGCATTTGATGCAAAGCAGATCACAAAAGAGCCTTTTAAAACTGCTATCTCCTTTAGATTCTTAGGTGGGCACTTTTTCTTTTTCCTTCGTTTTTTTTTTGTAGCTTTTTTTTTTTTATTATGAATAAAGTCTCATTTTTTTTTTCCGTATATCCCCTTGTTCAAACTCCCTTCCCCCTCCCGCTCCTCCCAGTTACTCACTCTTCTCTCCATCAGTTTATCTCCTCCTCAGCAAGGGCATGAGGTCTGAAGGTCCCAAGGTGGCTTAGGGCAGCATCCACTACCCAGGACTTTTTAGGATGTGTGCCTTCCACTTCAGGTGTTACTCGCCCTTTGCAGCAGGAGCTAGAAGCTGCCCATGGGGTCTGTGCCACAAAAGATTATTATTAAGTGTGACTACCCACTTCATTAATAGAAATCCTTCCCGGAAAACATGTTTGTCATTTCAGTTTTGAAATGTAAGTACAGCAACAACCTAAACTCTTTCCTAGGAGAGCTAGATGAAAGCAGATCTGCTTTCCTCATCCCAACATCAAGACTGAGTCAGGTGTTCCTCTGGAGGGAGTGGGATCCAAGGTGTGGGTCCAAGTCTTTCAGATCCTAAGCTGTTCAGTGGTTGTGGTTTGCAGCTTGGATATGCTTTGCTTTTTGTTTAAAGTCCACTAATGAGTGAGTACATTCTCTGCTTACCTTTTTGGGTTTGTGATACCTCACTCAGGAGAATATTCTCCATATCCATCCATTTGCCTGCAAATTTTAGGATATCCTTTTTTCTTACTGCTGAGTAGTACTCCATTGTGTAGATGTAGCAGTTTGTTAATCCATTCTTCAGTTGAGGGGCATCTAGATGGCACTTTTTCCTTTAAAGAGAAGGCTGTTCTCAACATTGGAGACCATGGATTGTGGTGGTTAGAGTTAGAGTTTGGAATTCACGCAGCTTATCTTTTCTTTCCTGTTTTCACTACATACTATTATTCACACTTTGGAAGGTTACGTAGCCCACTGAAAAATGCTACAGACTTATAAAAATATTGTGAGCCTGAAAATCAGCAAGTTGGTTCCTGATAATACTGTTTAATTGATGGTGGTAAGTCATTTATCTTGTGCAGCCAAAAATCCACTAAAAATGGATAAATAATAGAAATGGTGTTAAAAATGTATTGAAGGTCCTCAGAAGCACAGAGAACCAGGTAAACTAAGTTCCAAACTGGAAGCACCAGGTTTTTTTTTTTTTTTTTAAACATTTATTTTTATTTTATGTGAATTGGTGTTTTGCCTGCATGTGTAACTGTGTAAGGGTGTCAGATCTTGGAATTACAGACAGTTGTTAGTTGCCATGTGGTTGCTGGGAATCAAACTCAGGTCCTCTGAAGGAACAGTCAGTGCTCTTAACCACTGAGCCATCTCCCCAGCCCAAGGGAAGGACCATTTTTAGAGAGCCGAAACTACTCCTTGCCCTACTCCTTGCTGTGTATCCCTGAGGTGGAGTACGTACTGGAGGCCAGGCTTGCTGTAGACAGAGGGGTCATACTAAAGACACTTTAGAATAGTACCTAGTGCCATGTGCTGGTTTTTAATCAGAAGTGCTCGGGGTACTGGCACTTAGGGAATCTGTTGGAAACTGAATTGTGACAGGCTAAGTGAGGTCTTAGAAAGGTAGATGGAAATATGTTGTGAAGGAAAAGCATTCCCTGGACAGCCAGTCCCGTAATATGCACAGTGAGATAGTTAAACCCTGGACACAATTGTGTAAAAATTCCTTAAACACAGAGCAGCTCTGAAAAGAATGGTAGTCCTGATTTGCAGTTCTGTCCCTCTCTCTTTCTATTCCTTACACACACACATACACACACATACACACACACATACACACACATATACACACATACACACACATTCACACACACACATATACACACACACATATGCACACATACACACACATACACACACATTCACACATACACACACATACACACATATACACACACATACAAACACACACATATATACACACACACATACACATACACACACACATACACACACATACACACACACCCCAAAGACTTTATTTTTTGAGATAGTGTCTTTATCCTTGAACTTGAAATCTCCCTGCCTCAGTCTTGCGAGAGCTAGGACTACAGGTATATTGATAAAATAAACTAGAATTACCTAGGCTTTTGGTATTGTATCCAATAAATAATTGCCAAATGCAATGTCATAATTCTTTGTAGGAATTTTATAATTTTAGCTTTTGTATTTACGTCTTTGACTTATTATGAGTTAGCTTTTATATATGTTATGAAGAACCAACTTCACTTTTGAGCTATTTTCTCCAGCATAATTTTTATATTACTATAGTAATTTATTTACCCCATTATTTATTTACAAGCCGTCTTCTTTTTTAAAAAAATTTTATTCTTTAAAAATATTATGCTTTGGGGCTGGAGAGATGGCTCAGAGGTTAGGAACATTCACTGGTCTTCCGAGGACCGGATTCAATTCCCAGCACCCATATGGCAACTCATAACTGTAACTACAGTTTCAGGGTATCTGGATGCTCTCTTCTGACCTTTGAGGGCACTACTTATGTGGTGCACAGACATCTTCTCCCAGTGGCCCCCTCTATTCCTCTAAATAGATCTTAATGATTATATCACTCTTTATTTCCGTTTATAAGGATCTTTGTGCTTGGACAAAGTCTTCCCAGGTTGACTGAATTGTGCTTGTGAGCCAGCTAGGCACAAGAGTTCTGGGGAGGGGGTTAGAAAGTAAAAAACTTCTAGAACCTTTCCTTAATATATCCAAACCCTCCAAGTTTTCTTCACTCCCCTCTGGACCCTTCACTGGCCAACCAAGGTTTTTTTCAGTTCCAAAGACCAGAGCAATTTGTCAACATCCTTTATCCGAGGTAGTCTGGGGATGGCATAATCCGAGGATCTTCCTGCCCAAGAATTTTGTCTTCTGCCTTACTCTGTTCAGGGGCTGGGGACAGAGTTTGGAGCCATATGCACCTTGTCGCCTTAGGTGATAGGGTGGAGAGAACAAGATAATTATAGTCAACGGGGGACAAATCTAATGGAATAAGAAGTTTGCAGATCTGTCCATCTGCGAATTCAGAAAGGGGAGGGCGGGACTTGGGAGTGGGCGCTGGCTCCCCTCCAACCTATCCTGAACTCTTGAATCCGAAAGGGGGTTAGATGAAAAGAGATTTCCGCAGTGAATAAGATCAGTGCCTGGGCTAGGCTCTGATCCTGCTGAATAGAGGACTAAAGAAGCCTCGAGAGGGCTGGGGTGCTGCAGAGAGGCGGGAGCACGCTGCACGGAGGCGGGTGGTGGCGGACGGCGACGAGGGTGCGGCGGCGGTGCAGGTGTGTCCGGAGCAAGCGCCTGTACCGGCTGGGATCTCCCGGGAGCTGCGGCTGCCCAGACTGATGCTGCCCGGCTGCTGCCCGGCTCGCTGCGGATTTTCCACCCAGGTAGGGGACAGCGATCCTTGATGCGGTGCGCGCAGACCCGGGTTCCCAGGCCTGACAGGCTGAGCTCCAGGTTGGGACCGCTGGGCGCGGTTGACAGGAAAAGCCTCAAAGGACAGCAGAGTTAGAAAGCAGCTCCGAAAAGAGAGCACTTGCTGTTGCCTCGGGCTGCGCGCTTCTTTGATCGTGGCCTTCCCCAGGACTAGGAGTGAAACCTCGTGAACTATTGGCGCGGTAAATAGTTTTCCAACTTGAGCTACTCTCATTTATAGCTGCTTTCCACATGGTTCCTGGACATCCCTTTAGTTTCAACCCTACTCCCCATAGATCAGTTTGTTTTCAAAGAACAGATTAAATACATGCCCACACCTGCTGGCTCTGGATTGGGGTTTGTGAGTGTGTGTTTTTCTGTGTGGAGGGCGCCCTCCGCGGGCGTGGGAGCCGTTTCTTAGGGACTTAGGATTTGTTGATGGATGGGTTTTAGTGCAAGGAAAAGAACATGATTTGTTTTGCAGGGATGGGTGAGCAAATGCAGTTAGCCAGGGAGGAACAAGGCGCTGCTGTTCCGTCAGCAGATGGATGGTAGATCATCTCATCTGTCGGGGTGCAGCAGAGCCGCTGCCCAAACGCTCTCCTTTATCCAGAAATCGCAAATGCAAACAGGCTCAATTGAAAGGTAACTTAACATCAATGTGTTGAGCTCTGCTAAGGGAGGGTGAGGCGCTGGGGGATGCTTGCTGATTCCTAAGCATGATTGAAAGGTCAATGTGGGTGGTTCTGGGCCCCAGGGAGGGGCAAGTGAGGGATGACAGATGTGTGGATGGTGGGGGACTAGACATTGCGGCCAGCTCAGAGGTCTGTTTTACGCTTTTGCAACCTGCCCTGTGAGGAAGAGGCGACTTGTTCTGCGTGCTACAGGATGCAGTTGATATGTGAGCCTCACATATCTTCCCTGAGTCAGCAAATACTTCCCTAATGCTAATACACGTCAGAAGAGGGATTGATCCTTAGGGATGCTGAGATGATGTAAACACAGTCCTAACATCGCACAAGCCCACAGCTCGTGGGGGACAAACACCTGTTGTAAGGAGATGTAACCAGCTTAGGACAGTGATGTGAAAAATAAGAGTGGGTGGTCATGGGGAAGAGAAGGGGATTAATTTAAAATGATGCTTCCACTGGCTTTAGCCAAGATTGGATTTGTTTCTTGGTCCATTGGTCTCCAGTGACCCACAATCCTCTCCCACTCCGTCACCATCACTGCTGATGGTGGGAAGGCTGAGCTGATGTTTGCTGAACAAGACTAGTACCAACTGGACACTGAGGGTGAAACACACCAGTGCAGGCTGGTTTATTACTTTTATTCTTTTAGTAAGTGTTTTCCTAAAGTCCTGGGCCATGGAAGATTGAAATAGCATTTCACCAAGGAAAGTCTCTGAAATACTCTAAGGGAGTTTCAGAGTAGATCAACTTCTGCCTTCCTTCCTTCCTTCTTTTCTTCCTCCCTTCCCTCCCCTCCCCTTCTTTTCTTTTCTCTCTCTTTTTTTTTAATCCCTGGCTATTCATGCCCCAGTACAGCTCAGGACATCCCCATTTGTCCCTCACAGTGGAATAAAAAGGATAGCTAAAGTTGTTACTATCAGTTTTCTCTGGGTGAGGAACATCTAGCCTTGTGGTTATTCTTCTGGGCCAAAAAGTGACAGATGACAGAAAGAAGTGCTCATGGTACATTAATGTTGCCAGAGGTGTGCCTTACATGCATTTTGTAAGCCAAACTACCAGATGATGTTTGTACAATAGCCTGGCACACTGTGGGTAGTGTGGCCTTGACTATCTGAAGAGAGCTGGTGTGGTCATTGGCAAGTAAATATCTTAGCCTTTCTTTGAGCTTTGATTTCCTGACCTGTAAAATGGAAGCAATGATGCTGTCATAATAATTATGTAAAACACACTTAAAAGTGTTTATTCATTGTTAAACAATTGTCATATATTAATGATCTGGCATGAAGTCACTGTTTAAGAAATGAAAGTTTGTTCATTGAATTCCTACCAGGCACTTCTCTATATGTAGGGGATATAAAATTGAGTAAAGTGTGTGTGTGTGTGTGTGTGTGTGTGTGTGTGTGTGTGTGTGTGAGGTGGGGGAATGAACGAATAAGTAAGTAGTATATTAGCTCAGGGGCTACTGTAATGAAAGAGTAAGAAGCATAAAGAATGCTGCAAGGGGTTGGAGTGGCTTGCCATCTATCTGTCTGTCTATCTCTCTATCCATTAATCTATTATCTATCTATCTATCTATCTATCTATCTATCTATCATCTATATGTTCATCCATCCATTTATCTATCTATCTTTCTTCTCTCTCCATCTCTCTCTTTACCTATTTATGTGGTCAGGAAGATCTTTGATAACAAGGACATCTGATCAGCTTGGGGAAAGTGAGGGAGAAATCCAGGCAGTGTGAGTAGCACGTAACTTAACTCATAAAAGCCAGAGATGAGAGACAAACATGTTCATAAGAGACCAAGAAAGAGACTCAGGAAGCTGAGTTGTGTGAATGAAGGTGATAGTGGTGGGAACTGACTGAAGACAACATGACAAGGTCAATGTTGTCTTGCCTCTTGTGATTTATGTTTATATATTTGTCACTAAAATATGGTGCTGACTTCTTGTTTAAGGACTTGGCTGAGTTCCTAAGCTCTGTGTTTAGAAGAAGGTTATTTGGTAGGAAGTGGTACCTGGATCTTTCAAAGCATGATCTAATGCAGCAAGCAAGAGGAATACATCCTTGAAGGTAAACAGGAACTGAGGAGATAGTTCAGATTCCTATAATCCAGACTGAGAGCTGTGCTTACATTTGTGTCTTTTTCAAATGAACCAAAGAGTCACCTTTAGTGAACAGTTCAGTAGGTGTGTTGTCATTGCTAGCCTATGTTCTCTTTTCTTTGGCAAGAATTTCTGTGATATGGAAAGGAATGGGATCATTTGGAAATATACTAACCTTCAGTGTACCATAAAGTGCACTTCTGGATGGCTGGGTGGTGAATTTATTTGGGGCTTCCATCCAAAAGCTTAATATAAAGATCACAGCTTGCTGCTTTGCCCTTTGGAGAAAGAAGTGTTTGGGGATCTGAGAGCTCTGTCAGTTCTCTGTGGTGCAGTAAGCCTACTGCAGTGTTCCGTGAGCAAAATGGGGGTTGATGGCTGAAAACCTCGTCAAAGCATCTGTGAAATAGAATGCGGGAAGTCTGGGTCAAGGTCAGGATGACTGGTTGGCCATCATCCAATTCATCTCAGAAGAAGACATTTATTTCTGGGCATTTTCCCATCCAAGGACTGGCTCTTAGTCATATGTTTCAGTCTCAGAAACCTGATCTGTTCCTCCGGGCTGTGTCAGAATGGCTTTGTTCATCTGCATGCCAGGCTATTGATCCACAGGGGCTGAGACACTGTGTTTCACAGCTAGTGTATAAGGCCTGAAGACCCTGTCGTGTCATCCAAGCCACTGAAAGTAAAGCTTAGATACCTGCCCAAAATATTGGTCACACACCTTAGGAGTTGTCTTGTCATTGAGTCTATGGAATAAACCCCCTTCAAACTCACTGACCTTGAACAACCAGCATGTATTATTTTCTCTCATGTGTATGGAGTGGCTGAGAGATCTTCAGATCTGCGTTGTGCTTGGCTGGTCTCTGCTGTGCCTGTTCATGTGACTTGGATGAACAAACTGATGGAGAGTCTGAAAAATGGCCGATTTGGGATGACCTGAGCTGGAATGACTGAGCTGATTATTTTTGTCTCTCATCTTTCCCCAGAAGAGCCGGGCACTTTCACATGGCAAGGACAGGGAGCCAAGAGAAAGTGGAAGTGTGTGAGGATGTAACTCAGTTAGTAAGGTTTCGTAGCATGCACAAAGCCCTGAATTTGATCCCCATTACCATATAAACTGGACATGGTGATACATGTCTGAAATAGCAGCACGTGAGGCAGGATATCAGAAGTCTAAAGTCATCTTTTGCTATGTTGTAAGTTCAAGACCAACCTCAACTACATGGGATCTTGTCTAGAAAAAAAAGAGGAAGAAGAGAAGAAAAGAAAGAGGATGGAAATGGGCATGATCTTCCCAAGCCTAAGTATATAGTTGATATACCATCACTTGATCCTTGCTTATTAACAAAAGCAACATACAAAGAAGTCAGTGTGAACTGTAAAGAAATAGATTCCACTTCTTTAGTTGATCTTAGCCAAAAAGTCGAGAAGCAATTAGATCTAGTATTGCAAAGAGCATGGTGCAGGAAGAGAAAGAATTTGACAGTCTGGATCTTATTATTTAAAGTTCCCTTGGGTATGGAGGAGAGAAAGGTTCAGGAGCCATACCCCTAGCTGAGGAGCTATTGATAGTTGACAGGTAAAGTCAATTTTCTTTAAGGGTGTGGTTCCATGTAGGTCATCTATGCTCTAGGGGATATCCATACACTGGAAATTACATGGGCAGCACACAAATTGGACCTCATGTATAGATAGATAGATAGATAGATAGATAGATAGATAGATAGAGCATGAAGTTGGATTGAATGAAGGTATTAGAGCTAGTAGTTATTAGGAGGAAGAGTTGAGGCTAAATATGATCAAGATACATTGTATGCTTGGATGCAAGTCTCAAATAATTAACAAAAATACATTAAAAAGTTAGTTCCTATGGCTAAATCTCCTTGCTCTAAGGACACAGCTTGAATGGGTCCCTTTGTGGCTTTCCCCTGTGACTGTCTTTTTTCTGTGCTTCCATAAATTTTTAGACAGTAATTCACTAAGTATTTATTGAGCATTCTTTAGTGCCAGGCATACTATAGTCAGGGTATGCAGCAGTTAAACATAGTTCAAGCTCCACCCCATGAAACATCCCAGTAGGGAAGGTGAATATAGAAATACGTGAGTTTCTGTGCACTGTACTAGGCAATCAAGGAATAGCAGAGAAGAGAGGAGGCAGATATTTGAATGGGGATGGGAAGGTATGGCAAAGTCAGGGGTGGAACTAAGGTGTGAAGACAGATGTGAGCGAAATGAAAGGGTGAGCCAGTAAAGACCTTTGAAGGCAGGGTAATCAAATGCAGGGGTTCTGAGGCAGCAGAGGGCTGGCATATTTTGGGAACAGGAAGGATGCCTCTGTAGAAGGAGCCAGATGAGAAACAGTGAGCGTAATAGTTGGTGTATCAGGAGAGTATCATGAAACTGAGGAGTCCAGGGTTTTACCTTTGACTTTGAGATGGGAAGCTTCTGGAGAATTCTGAGCACAGGCTGCCTTTATCTGGCTTACGTTTCACAGTGATCACCTGAGCTTTCGAGCTTAGACTAAGGACATCAGCCAGGGTGCTACCACCAAGATCCAGGGAAGAGTTACACTATGGGCACAAGAAAAGATGACTCCTTGCTTTGAGTGAAGGGACTGGACAGATTAGGCCTGACTGCTGTTAAAGATGAGCTAATGGAGAGGTCAAGTTCATAGATATATTTAAGGTGGAGAGGCCAGGGAAGAAGCCCAAGAGAGAGACTGAAGTTTGAATAATACCAACAAGGCCTTTATTTGTCCTTTCAATGAGCTAAGTCACTGCTCTGTGGCCAGGCTCCAGAATCCTGCCAGCCATGTGCTCAGTGAGTGTCTGAGGGCTGAATGAAAGCAGAGGTTCTGCTAGAGGTGACTGTAAATGCTTGCTCTGGTGGACTTGAGGTGTAACTCCCTGAAGAGATTCCCTTTCCTCTCAGTGTCTCATGGGAGACTTCCTGTAGATCTTGGAGAATAAAAACAGGCTTTAAATGGGAAGGTTCCAGTTGCTAATGTCTCATAGAAAGCAACACAAAGCAACAAAGCAGGAAAGAAACACGAAGAAACCAAAAAAATAGCTCAGACTTCTCTCCTGAAGGAGAGAAGATCCTTCAGGGAGAAGTGGCTGAAATTCAGGGGTGTGATGTTCTTGGATTATTATTGTACTGCTTTTAATTTGAGATGAAGCAGAAGCAGCAAGGAAGAATTCAGGAAGGGGGAGAAAGTTATTTAAATCAATGTATGCTGAGTGAAAGCATGCCACCAGCTTGCTTGAAGAATCTCACGTCTACAGTAACTTGTATAATGTGTTTCTGTTTATAAAAGGAGAGACATAGGCAGTAGCCTTATTGGAAGTTAAGAAGGTTGGAAAGGTTTTCATTACAGACTAGGTGCTGCTTAATGACTCCTTAGAGAGTGCCTGATTTGGGGTGAGCATGAGTTATGCTTGTAATATCTGAAGTAGGAGGGCTGGAATAAGAAAAAACAGGTATGGTAATTAAAAATAATTGTGTGTGTGTGTGTTTGTGTGTGTGTGAGAGAGAGAGGTGAAGAAAAATGTGGTTTAGTTTTAGTTAATACAGTAATAGCTATGTATGACTATCTTAATCAGAGCACCTATGACTCATCTAAGAGATCTTCAGCAAGACTGAGGTCCCCTCACAGAGACAGAGGGTGAGGATGGTCATTTGACCCTCATCTGAGATTCCAGTCACTCTGCATCCCTCCTATTGCTGCAATTCTGCCCCAGCTGCACATGGTCTCATGGTCTTAGGGAACAGGTTGGAAATCTCACGATGTAGAGGTACTGTGGTTTGTGATCTGAGTTTGGAAGGTTAACTGAAAAGGGGACTATATCTATGTAGCCATGGGACGTCATTATCCATGCTGAAGTGAGACCGTTTGGTGATGTGATTGTTTTGGGGTCACCCTTCCTTCTGTCAGTAACCTCTCTTCCATGCTCCTGAAATGCCAAATAAACTCATTGGTTGGCCAAGCTCAAGTTGGGTACCCTGTGAGAGGGAGAAGACTTTGTTTATATCTCTAAGGGAAATTGGCACAGCATCCTCAAAGGTTCATCCTCTGGAGCTTGCTCACTGGTGCGATAGTACTGAGGTGTTAGTGTATTTAAGAGGTGGAGCAAGGTCATTAGTTTATGGGGTCATTATCTTCCAAAGGTACCAGTGTTAGCTTCAAGGAGGGACTTAGCTCTCATAGGATCAGGCTGTACAAAGCTAGGTCTTTTGTAACATGTCTAGTTCTTTGTCTGCTTCTCTGACATGTTGGGGTTCACCAGAGGGCAAACAGATATTATCCTTCAATCATGGCCTTTAGGCCTCCCAAACTACATGCCAAGTCAATAGATTTTCATAAAGTTCCTAGCCCCAGGTACTTCGTTATAGCAATGGAAAATAGACAAATATAAACTCAGAAGAGGTAATAAGCTCACCTTATTTTTAAATGTGCCTGTCAGGTCTGACCACAGGGAGTTTGGAATGGGGTAATGGATTGGACATTAGACCTGGCTGAGTTTGAAAGGCTTTGCTAACTTTCTGGTTGTGTAAGCTTGAGCAAGTTTAATTTCTTCGGAGCTTTGCTTTTCTCAGCTATCAAATGACAGTGATGATGATGATAATACCCAACGGCTCTTTAATTTTCTTCTCATCCCTTGATTTGGAACTGTGTAGAACTCAGTGTTAGCTAGCACATCACCATATCAGCCACAGGATGTGGCAATCCCATGTGAAGGGAGACCCAAGAACTCACATGTGACATTGGCAGCAGCGCTGTCTAGGAATTTTGTATGAGGCCTCTAGTATTCAATATTAGACAGTGAATAATGATGAGCATTGTGGGCCAGAGATGGCCCACATGACTCTGAGAGTAATCACTTTTGTGGGCTGGAGATGGCCCACATCACTCTGAGGGCAATCACCCTTGTGAGCCTGAGATGGCCCACATGACTCTGAGGGCCACCTCATATGACAGTCTGTTTTCTGTCATAATCCAGTCTCCTCAGTCAGTTCAGCAGTGGGGCATGGTGTGTGACATTTCACGAAGAAACTCTTTCAGTCACCTGGAGTGTATATGTCCAGATTTTCTTATTGGATTCCCTGGGGATTGTTCCCCCCAACCTGCCCCATGGCCTTGTACTGGGAGGCTCTCTCTTTCTACACTGCAAACAGATATATAATCTCTGTGTGGTTATTAGATATACTGATGACCAATCGCATTGTCCCTGTTCTACTGGCCAAGGACTGTTGTGGTTGTTGCTTATTGGCTTGGGCAAACACTAAGTAGTCAGGACCTGATCATCAGCACATCATGAGCACTCAGGCGCTCATGGTTTCTCCTCTCCTGCCTTCTGCCTTTGTGCTTTATGCCTTTGGAGGCTACCATTTGCTGTAGTGATTTCTGCTGTGCCTGCCACCAGTTTCTCTGTCTTCACAACTTGTGTGCCTGGAAAGACAGTAGCGTTCACATTTGTATTTCAATAGAATTCTCTCTCTTTTTCCCTCTCCTTCCCCCTCCTCCCCTTCCTCCGCCTCCTCTTTCATTTGTGCGTTACATGTGCATTTGCCTATGTGGATGTGCCCACCTGTGATGGATGCAGAGGCCAGAGAAGGACATTGGTCTCAGTGTCTCCTTTCACCGCATTCCTTTCAGATGACATCTCACTGGAACCTGGTGGTTTGGAAACCGTAGTGACCCTCCTGTCTCCAGTCCCCACAGTGTGTTTGTGGTCCTGCTCAGCTTTTTATACAGGTGCCAGGATTCAAACTCAGGTCTTCGTGTTTGCACAGCAAATACTCTAATCCAACGGGTTATCCTTGGCATCCAACTTTTGATCCTTCTGCTTCAGCTTCATTAACTTTACTTTTCCTAAAGAACATTAACTTTCTTTTCCTAAAAAAAAAATTAAAAATTCATCCTAATACTATGGTGACTATTTAATGCCACAGAATTTAATGTCTTTTTTAGGATATCACATTTTTCTCCCTTGCGTCCATTTTAGCGAAGGGATGGCCTAAGGCCATCAGCTCTGCATAGATACTGGACAAGGTAGTTTTTCCAAACTTGTAGCCTTAAGCCTCAGGTGTTCAGGGGCAGAAGCAGAGCACTCAGTGTGGGAGCTGGGTGCTAGCTACCAAGTCTTTCTCTTGTCATATTTGAATGGTCAGTGAATGACAGAAGGGCCACAGTCCCAGAATTTCTGTAGGTAGGAAGGTGTCACAATTCTGTGTCTATGGTCTTTCTAAGTTGGAAGCTGTAGATGAACCTGCTATAGAGAAGAAAAAGGATCTGCCCTGGATTATGGCACTGTCCACCATTTCATTCTGAATGGACTGGCTTTGCTTTAGGGAAATGTTGGACAGATTTTCTTTCAGATCCAGAACATGTCCCAGGCAGAGGCAGGCCTGAGCTGGATTACAGGATCTTAGTGTTCCAGGGCTAAAGGGAGCTTAAGAAGCAAGAAATCTTTACTTGTTTGGTCCGGGAGAAGAAAATAACTTATCTAACCTTACAGTAAGTTAACAATAGAGAGAGGCAGAGCCCACTGCAGGACTAAAGGAATTAACTTTCTATGAGACGTCAAGAGAGAACAGGAAAATGGGGCCTGTATTCCCTTCACCACTAGATTAGAAACCCTCTTAGAAGTTTACCAGCAGGGCCTCTGGCAGTGAAACCATGATTTATCCCTAGTGCATGAACTGGCTTTTTGGAGCCCATTTCCTATGGAGGGATACCTAGCTCAGCCTTGATGCGGGGTATGGTGGGGTGGGTGGGTGTTTGTCCTGGTGCAACTTGATATCACAGATTTTCTTGACTTCCCATGCAAAGTCTTATTCTCTCTGAGGAGTAGCAAGAGGGTGGGACCGGGAAAAGCTGGGAGGTGAGTGGGAGGAGGGGAAGGAAGGGGAACTGTGGTTGGCATGCATAAAAAAAACCTTAAATAAAAGAATGTCAAAAAGAAAGAAAGAAAGAAAGAAAGAAAGAAAGAAAGAAACTTCCCTGCTTTCCCAGGCCCTGGTGGGTCTCATAGAAGCTTCCTCTGAATGTGTTAGTGTCTGGGACTCTCCCAGCTGTGCCCAGTGAAGCCTGCTCCTGCTGACACTCCTCTTGCCTTGCCTGAGGCCTCTGCTCTATTGGCAGCCGTGGAAGCTGACTGCTGCCTGATCTGGGGTGTAGCAGATGGCACCAATGTGGGGAGCACAGCTGAAATATGGCCCAGATCTGAGGAAGAGGAAAAAGCAATATGTTATAGGCAGAGTTCTGGGCCTGGGAGATGGGGCTGGAGAGGGCACAGCAATGTCAGGAACTCCTGATCTTGACCCTGGAGGGATTAGGGGACATTGCACACCTATGCCTATGATAAATGAAACATACCTTACACATAGTCACTTATCTGTCCAAAGATTAAAATGCATTCTATCAATCAATCAATCAATCAATCAATCAATCAATCAATCAGTCAGTCAGTCAGTCAGTCTGTCTGTCTGTCTGTCTGTCTGTCTGCCTGTCTGTCTGTGTGTCTATCTATCTTCTCTTCTGCTATACTACTCAGCCAGGTCACAAACTTGTGATTCCCCTGCCTTGCTTCCTTATTGCTGAGATTACAGGGGCATGCCACCATGCTTGACTCCCTCCCCCCATCATTTCCTTCACCTTCCGTGTCCTCCTCTTCCCTCCCTTTACTGTGGCTCTTCTCTAGACTCTGACTCTTATTCATATTAGACTTGTGTAAGTCATGTGGCAGCCCTGAGCCTCAGTTTCTCAATTGAGAAAACAGGAATGATGGTGAACTGACCCACTCTCTAGAGCATGGGCAGAAGATGTGAGTTCGCTTGCACAGAGGTCTAGAACAAGTCTTACTTCCTCTAGAGTGCACACAAAGGACTCTCCCTGGAAGAACATCTGGGTTTCAAAGTCATCGCTCAGTTATCAAGTAGAAAAGAACTCAGGAGCATTGTGCCATGCAGAGAAGCTAACTGTTCTGTCCCTCAGAACGGCCCCTTGAATCCTCAACTCCCCAGCCACAGCCTTGGCTGTTATGACCTGAGTGAATCCGGAGTTTGATTTGGCCTTGATCGAAGGTAGCCATCCATATAAAGAAACCCAGCCCTGATAGTGATGGGGGCGTGGCTTGGTGAGGGTTAAGGCATAGACCCTGGAAAATATTTAACAAGGAAAGTAAGTCCCTAGAATATCACTGCCGGAAACAGATGATGTGGAAGTACCCGAGAACTCCACAACAGGTGTGGGGAGGGGCACGCTTCAACAGTGCTTCCCCGGAACAAGGAGGTTTTCAAAGGAGGTGCTGACTCAGCAAGGTTGGAGTGGAGACTGCTATTCTATGCTCTAGAGAGGTCAGAGAGCAGCACAGGTTGGGTTTATTTCCCAGCCTGTTGCCTAAATTACATGGTTCCTTCTATCTGCAATTTTTCAAAGCCTTACCAATTAGGAACTTCACCCCAGTCTCCTTCTCCTGGCCATTTTGATTATTTGAAAACCACATTATTGGTATCCAGAGAACCAGGAGGAAGAAAACCCATGCACAACTTCCACTATGCACTTAAGCTCATTGCTTTCTTTTCTTTTCTTTTTTTTGGGGAAGTCACCATATTTTCTATGTACTTTTGGAGCCTGTGACAAATACTGGGAAGTTGTTCATCAAAAATCCTCTCCCCCTTTCCCTGCCTATGCCAACTTCAGGTGGATGTGACCACATTACAGTTCTTTGTTGGACTGAGAATGGATATGAGAATGGGGTTTTGACCACTGTTTGGGCCTTTACAGGGCTAAACCATGTTAAGAAACAGTTGACATCAACCCATAGACATCTCTGCCATGGTTAGTATGATTGTTACCAGCACAGAGCCTGGAGTTCAATAAACAATTTTTGTAAGCTTATGGCAGCACACTGCAGAAGACCTGGCATGTTTCATCTGTCACACAGATTTTGAAAAAAATGGCTGGGATGATTCAGGTTGTCTGGCATACTCTATGTTTAGATAAGTACAGGGTTAGGGCCTGAGGAGATGGCCCAGCAGTTGAGAACACTGGTTCTTGTTCAATTCCTAGCACCCACATGGCAGCTCACAACTGTCTGTGATTCCAGGGTCTTTCTAAGTTATTCTGTGAATAGAATATACTCTGGCAAGAGACCAAAATCCAACATCCCCCTTTTTTCTCCTCCCATTATTTCTGACTTTTACAAAATGTTGAGAATGTTCTAGAATTTTCTATCATTTTTCAAGCTAAGCTAAGATGCTTTCTCCAGTACTTATAGGATATTTAATCTCCTGCAAGATGTTTAGCTGCTCAGTGTTAACTTGCTCACCTGTGGAATGGTCATTGAAAAATCTGCTTCCTTCATGCATTTGCCACGCAGAACCCAGAAGGAGGTGATGGTGTGAAGTACCGAGTAGGGTATACAGCTTACAACAGGAACATTCCCATGGGTCTGAGAGTTGAGACTACCATGTTGGTTACTGTGGTAGCTCTGATGTCTAACGTGGTTACCTGCACACCGTGTATATGTAAGTGCTAATCAGGAGATCTTGACATGTCTAACCCCTTAGCTTTTAGGTACTGGTTAAACTATTTGCTGAAAGGCAAGACAGAAAGAACATAAGAGAGAAAGAATGTCAGAGAGAAGGCGGGGCATGTTCTACCTCTCCTGTGTGCTTGGGGTTGCTCTATATTTGGATGCTAACTGTCTCAGCTGAGGTTAATCCTCTTTGTTCCAGTCATCAGCCAAGGGATTAACCGCTTTAAACTCAGGGCTTTGCTGGTCAGACAATGTGAATTTTGTGCTGCCAATGCCTGAGATTCAGGGGGTCAATTTCTGTTGATCTAACATACAAGGCTTCTTTGTGGGCATTTCATCTCAGTTCCTCCATGCTATGGAGAAAGAGGCTGAGGTTCTTCTGCTCTGGTCTCCCATGAAGGAGTTAGGCCAAGAACCTTTGCTGAGAGAAAATCATTAATAAAAGGCCTAACTGGTATGAATTCTCTATTGTGTTCTAGCAAAGTCTTCACATGTCTGTAACAGTCCAGCCTGCTGGCCCTCTAATAGATGAGCTTTTGGGTGCTTGCATGAGGAATGGCCCTCACAATGATTTTTTTTTAATTTAATTTTTTCCCATTTTATATACCAACCACAGTTCCCACTCCCCCTGACCCCACCATACTTCCCACTCCCCCTGGTGCCCCTTACCCATACACACACTCTCCCTACATCACCCTCTATCTACTCCTCAGAGAGGGCAAGGCCTCCCATGAGGAGTCAACAAGGTCTGGCAAGTCAAGCTGAGGTAGAACCAAGCCCCTCCCCATCTCCTTGCATCAAGGCTGGGCAAGGTATCCCATCATAGGGAATAGGTTTCAAAAAGCCAGTTCATACATGAAGGATAAATCTTGGTTTCATAGCCAGGGGCCCCACAAACTGACCAAGCCATGCACCTGTCACCCACATTTAGAGGGTCTTGTTCAGCCCCATGCATGTTTCCCAGCTGTCAGTCAGCGTCCTTGGACTCAGATCAATGATCTGTGCCCCACCCTGATTTTTCTTGTGGGCCTTTTTCTGATTAAGATTCATATACTGGGCTAAGAGAACTCTCCCTGGCCCTTTTGGGGTCCATTCCCAGACCCACAGGCTCAAATGTGAAAAGCCAAACTTGAGGTGAGGGTAGAGAGAGTTTCTCAAAGGAAAGTAGGGAGTTATTCCTTTAAGAAGAGAACATGGTAACTGGGCAGGCAAATCCCACAGATACCCAGCTTACCCTGAGCTGACTTCTCCTGCTGAAGTAAAGCCCATGGGACATTAGGTACCTGGGAGAACATCAAACACTTTCAAAATCTGGCTATTTCTCTAGTTCTTCTTCCTTTCCTAAGGGGCTCAAGTGTTCATAACCATCATGCTTACTGCAGGGTTGCATTTTAAAAACTAAAATGCATAAAAGTCAAGATCCAGATTTCCTTCTTAAGTCTCTTTTTCCTTTATTTGTTTATTTATTCAGTTAATGCTTATTGATTTCAGTGCCAGGCACTGAAATTAGTGTTAGGCATGGAAGACATGATCTCTGTTCTGAAAGCCTAGTAATTTATAAGGAATCCCTGTCCATGTATATAAAGTACACATAAACATTCTTAATATAAATTTTTTTTTATATTGTCATTCAGAATTGCTAGCTTGTTTATAACTAAAGAACCATATGTTTGATTGGGAGACATCAGGGCGCTAACTCAGTCAAAGGAAGGAAGTGCATCTGCATTGCACTGAGTTACTTTGCTGAAGAGCATGACTTTGCACATTCTCTCGGTACACAGAGTACATTGGCAAGGGAAGAGTAAAACTCCACCCTGGGACCACATTGCCTGAACCTCTGTCCCTGTGAGGCTGGGAGAGTGGGTGGCTTTTATTTGTGCAGCCTTTGTTTGCAGGCTGTGGATAGGAGCTGGCACTCCAGGCTGCTTTGTTGTTGTGTGGTGATGTTTGAACATGGGGCAGCATATTGCTTTGCTATTATCAATTTATTTGTGTGATCCCAGCAGCTGGCAGTGGTATAATAATTTTCAAGCAAGGGAAAAAAAACCTTGCAGATATTTGCTTAGAGAGAATAAAAATAGACAGAGAATGAGGTATGCCGTGTATGACTGCACTTCACAATGGCAGCATTGTTCCTTGGCTAGAATTCCCAGTGGGGTTTCCTCTCCTCAAAGTGCAGAGAAGGGTTATGCGTCCTGGGGATGGAAGCCTGCCTGATCTTTGCATGCACAGAGCTGGAAAAATGACCTTAGCTCTCAGGATTTGGTTAGGCTGCTGCTGATAGGGAATCTGCAAATAGCCTAGAGACTCAATCCAAAGTCAGTGCCAGAGTGAGTACATAATGACTTTACGTAGCACAGAGCCGTCTTTTGCCCTTTCTGGTTTTGTTGTTTCATGATGGTAAAAATATTGTGTGTGGTGTCTTCAGTAACACGATCTTATTATCTAGCCACGGTGGGCAAACGAGGGAATGCCAGAAGCCTGTATTATTTTGGGGGCCTCTGGGTTTACTGACCAACAATTTGGAGGGAGGTGCCCCATGCCTAGCACTGGGATTTTGTTTTATAATCTGTGGTTTCTGGGAGAACGATCCAGCTGTGCAGGGTGCCTCCCTCCAAATGCCCCTTTATTAAATTATAATTGTGTGTATGTGTTTTTTGACAGTCCAGGGACTCTCTCTCTGTAGATCAGGCTTATCTCAAAGTTGAATTATATTCTGAGTTAGCTTGTAGAATAGTAGCCGTCCATATGGCTTTTCTAATTCCTAGTTTTTGCTAGGTCTCCAGTGCCTCTCCCCTCCCTTATGCTGGTTTACGCTTTTCCACTCCTCCCCGAGTACCCTCCCCCTACTTCCATACCACATGTGCTCTGCTATCTCCTCCCTTAAGACCCCATCTAATGGTTTCTTTACAGTTTTCTTGCCACTCCAGGCACTCCAACTTAAACATACAGATCTGAGAATTTGACACAAGGGTGTACATTTGAGAGAGAACATGTGTTTTTTGTTTTGCAGAGTCTGTGTTACCTTGCTTAGTACTTTATGTTACCTTACTTAATACTTCAGAGAAATAGACATATTTCTCTAAAAATCTTGTGCTTTCCTTATTTATAGCCAACTAAAATTCATCACGTATGTGTAAAGCACATCGTCTTCATCCAGTTGTGCTGACTAGACACAAACTAGAGTCACTTGAGAAGAGAGACACTCAGTTGAGGAATTGCCCATATCAGATTGGCCTGTGGCATGTCTGTGGGGCATTTTATCAGTTAATAATGAATGTGTGAGGGCTCAGGCTACTGTGAACAGCGCCTTCCCTAGGCAGGTGGGACTGGGCTGTATAAGAACCCAGATTGATGGTTTATTTGTGAGGCTCCTAGCAGTGGGGTCAGGACCTGTATCTGACACGTAAGCTGGCTTTTGGGAACCTGTTCTCATGCTGGGTTGTCTTGCCCAGGCTTGATGCAGGAGGAGGAGCTAGGTCTTGCCTCAATTTGATGTGCCATGCTCTGTTGATGCCCATGAGAGGCCTGCCCCTTTCTGAATGGAGATGGAGGAGGAGTGGATGAGGGGGGTGGGTGAGAGGAGAGGGTAAAGGGGAAACTCTGACTGGAATATAAAAGAAATGAAACATTTTGATTAAAAAGCAAAAAAGATGCCAGGCTGAGGATGCCAGGGGAGGAAGCCAATACACAGAGTTCTCTGCTGTCTGCTTCTGTTCCTTCCTCCAGGTTCCTGCTTTGAGTTTCTGCTTTGGCTCTCCTCAGTGATGGATTGTGAAGTGTAAGATAAAGTAAACCCTTTCCTCCCCACACTAGTTTTGGTCAATTTTTACTACAGTGACAAAAAACAAAATAAAACAAAACAGAAACCTCCAAACAGACAAACAACCCCCTCCCCCCACCAAAAAAACCCCAACAAACCAAAACCAAAATCAAAAGCCTAGGCATTCCTTTATCTGTTGACAGATAGTTAAGGTCATTCATTCCATTTTCTTGCTCTTGGGAATAATTTAACAATGAACATGCAAATTTCTCTATGGGAGGATTTTTCAGCCTCTGAGATCCCTTAAGACTTTCTAAGAGGCATCAACACTGGGCTTACTGCTTCCAGGTCTCTGTATGAGTAGCGCTCTCAAGGGAAGGTGGGCTCCTTGGCATCCTCACCTATAGCAAGTGCCTGTTCAAGGATACAAATGCCTGGCTTTATAAACCCAAGTGAAGGTCCTGTGAGCGTCCCTCCTGGACACTGCAAGAGCTTATAGGAAGGGAATCAGGCCAATGACTTGTCCTTGGAAGTTTGCTGACCTGTGATACCACGAGAATGGGCTGACCATGCAAAAGAGGTCTTGGCATGTACCCTGACTCTGAACCACATGAAGATACAGATAGCTTAATAGAGAACCAGTAGCTGCGGGTGAGGATGGGTGATAGCGCTAAGGGAATGCAAGAAGCCTGTATTATTTTGGGGGGGGGCTCTGGGCCTTGTTGACCAACAATTTGTAGGGTGGTGCCCTATGTGTTTATGTTGAATTCTACAAGGGCTTGGGAAAGTACAAGAGTCTCCCACGAAACTTTCTTTGGGTAGGAGCAGAAGCCCCAGAGATGCTGTAACAGTAGCTGAATCTGACCTTCCCTGAGAAGGTCATAGACCGGAAGGGGCCAAGGCAACATGGCCTTAGGAAAACTGCCTACAGAGAAGCCATCAACATCAGAGAACTAGTCTAAGTCCCAACAATGCCAGAAAGGACCATCTCCCTGTCATAGATGTAATTACCATGTTACTAGTATGTTTTACTTAGTTTTCCAGTATGTATGACATGCTAAATCCACCTCCCCTGCCTCTGGCTCCTTTTCATGGCTCTGCCCCTCTTCTCTCTAGCTCTGTGTGGAGCTTTCCACTGATTTATATACTGGTTAATGAGCTCTGTCTGCATGGAGGCAGGGCTGGGGTGTGGGCTTGCTGACTGATCTGCTTCAGCTCCTGGCTCTTCCTGTTAATCCATGCCTTCTGCCTGGCCCATAGCAGATGGAATCCCCTGCAGGATGCTCAGGACAGTTGCTCTACTTTTTAAAATAAGGTAGAGACCAAAATACACAAGTAAAATGCAGGCGGGGGTGGGGTGGGGTGGTGGTGGCTATCTTTGCAATGAGCAAAAGGTTGACATTTCTGGGAGAACAGGCTTTCCCCTATGGTAAGAGCTGTCTTTTTAAAGAGAAATCCTTTCCTAATTTGACAAGCTCTCAGCTTTCAAGAGGAGATTAGATGGCTAAAGTGAATGGAGAAATAAATTAAGATGTATCTAAGGCACTTCACAGCTATGGTGAGCAATCTACTTGTTCTCAATCTTAGGCTGAGCTGCCCAGTGACCTGGCTGAATTTGGCAAGTGATGACGAGGAGCCCAGCTCCTGTCTAGAGTTATTGTAAACTGATGTACTAACCCTGATGTGATCTAGACCAGTACTCCTGTTTGTGAGGGAGTAGGAAATAAAGCACGTTTATTGCTGAAGTTAGTGAGGGTCTAAGTTTTCACCTAGGTAGCTGCCCTCTTTATGATTATTGTTCTTATGATTTATATATCTTAGTATTTGCTGTGGAAGCAGATTTGGAAAGCAGAAAACCTTGAGACAGAGGTCTTCACTTGTGACAAGTCGCTTTCTGAAAAGCTCATTAACAGCTAGTCATGGGAGAGTGTTCCCCTCGCACTGCCGCACTGCCATTGTATTTCATGAATATAATCATAAAAGGGAGTGCCTGTAATTTAAAGAGCAAAGCCATGCTCCGCGGAACCTCACAGGCCCCAGTTCTGTTACGACCCCTTCTCCCTCACTCCCTTTCTCGCTGTACCATCTTGGAAAACCATCCCCTGGATGAAATCTGAAAATTCAAATTCTATAAAATTGGAAAGTTTTTCAGCTCTAAAATGACACCATAGGTGGAAAATTCCATATGTGACATTATGTGTGACAGGTTGCAGTAATAAACACAGACAAGCTAAGAATAGTATATGATGTTGCCTTTAGATGTGTGTATAAGGTTCATGTAAGTGGATTTTTTGACGGTCCTAAATTGTTTATTGGGAATAAATTTTACAAATATTATGTGTATTAGTGGTAACGGTGGAGCTGCAGAGTATTGTACCTTCTCCAGGCTGCATGGCGAGAGCCAGCAATCGTGTTGTGGAACTTGTGGCCCTTTCCTAGGCCACAACTCTTGCGGCCAGCAGATGCCAGCCCACGCATCTCTCTATGCTTGTGGACTGGCTTGGTGATCCACTGGTAAGTGGATTTTGTGTTTAGGCTTGGGTCTTCTCCCATTAGAGATATGCAAATATTAAAACATCTGAAAAAAATCTGCAATCTGAAATAGTTACTATTATTATTATTTTGGTTTTCTGAGACAAGTTTTCACTGTGTAGCCTTGATTGTTCTTGGATTTACTCTGTAGATCAGGCTGGCCTCGAACTCAGAGATCCACCTGCTTCTGCCTCTCGAGGGCTGGAATTAGAAGCGTGTGTCACCACACCCAGCTTCTAAAATAGTTCTTATCCTAAGCATTGTGGATAAGGGATATTCTTCAATCTGTATTTACATTAATATTTTAAATGTAAAATATTGTCGATTTTTGTTGACTTTAGGAGTCTGGCCCTGAAGACTGTACTTGCTGTGTATACTTCAAAGACCCCCACTGCTCAACTATATCTGCCTTCTCTTGTCCTGTTGATAACTGTTTCATGAATCCCTGGTCAGATGAACACGGAGGCAGACTCAGATTAAAGATTTATATAAAAAACCCACCCCTTTCCTGTCCTCTATGAACAGTTAGATTATGGCACTCACAAATGGAAATCCCAGATGGCCTTCCTGGGGAAGGTCTGGGAAGCAGAAGTAGCTGAAACCATGTCCTGTGGGAGTCTTTTCCCACTGCATCGACTCTTTGGTCCCTATGCCTGGGAGCCATTTGGACCCAGCTCCCTGCACTCTCTTTCCTAGCTCTTTTCCAATGCAAAGCTAGCTTTCCCATTTCTGGCTCCTCCCTTCCTGATTTCTTTTACTTGCCTGTTTGGTTTTCTCAGTGATTTGACCAAACTGGAGGATCCCATTAAGATGCTCTGTATCTGGGGCTCATAATCCCTAAATTTTTGTCTGTTTCTATTTCTGTACTTTTCAAGTCATCTTTGAAATGAAAGCCAGAACCTGGAGGATGGTATATCACATGAAATAAGCCAGACACAGAGAAAGGCTGCATGACTTTGCTTCAGTCGAATCTGAAATCTGAAAAGCTCAACTTGCAGAAAGTAGGACAGTGGTTACCAGGGTCCAAGGTCAGGGGTGGAAGATCTTTATCAAAGGACAAAAGTATCAGTTGGAAGCAATGGATTCAAAAGATACACTGCACAATGATATGGCAACTATTGTTAATAACTATTTTTTCATAAGAAAAACTTAAAATAGATTTAAATTTCTTATGCTCCAAAGTGATTAAGTTCATAAAAATGCATATATGTATTAATTAGCTTTATTGGATGGCTCAACAATGTATACAGAGTTTAGTTTTTTCTCCTTTATTGTTGAAAATATATTTTTCCATATAATATATTTTGATTTTGTCTTTTGCCCCCCCCCAGGTCCTCCCAGATCCTCCCTCCTTCCCCAACCACCCAAATCCATACGTTTTCCCTTCTTTCTCATTAGGAAAAAAAAAAATCTAACAATCTAAGTAAATTAAAAACAAACCAGAGTAAGACAAATCAATTAATCAAAAAACAAAACAAAACAAAACAAACAAAAAAAAACAAATGGAAAAAAGAAGTGCCAAAGAGATAGCCCTGGTTTTGCCTGAGCAACACTGTAGAGCTTGCCTTGAAGGTGTAGGTGCTAGAAGGACTGCCCTGCCCCTTGCTTGCAGCTTCAGTGGGTGAACTCCCCAAGGTAGTGCAGAAGAGCCCATCCTGGTGGTGAGAATGAGGGAAAGCTGGCAGGCTGGCCAGCTCTGCAGCTCCCCAGGCCCAGCACTAGGGTTATGTGTTGGCCGATCCACCCTAACATCCCCCCATCTGTGATCCCCGAGGCACCCAGAACTGTAGGATTTCCACAACACTGGGCAAAAGCAGGATAACCAAGAGGAGTTCCTGTGGTGGTCTAGCAACATAGTGTAGCAGAAATCAGAGGCCTCAAAGCAGACCAACAACTCCTTGCAATGAACACTTGCAAGTAAAAATACATAGATAAAAGGGTTTACTGCACGACTTCACTGTGTCACACTACAGCTTGCATAACCAGATTGATTTTTCCTTCTCTCTCTCTTTTTCTTTTCTATTTTAAACTTTATTTTATTTTGGAAAGGTTGCCAGGACAGATGGTGGATACAAAGAGATGGGGAAATGAATGGGATGGAGATACATGACGTGAAAGACACAAAGAAGAAATAAATACATTGAACTTGCTTTGTATTGGTCATTCACTGGTTGGCATGAAGGCTGCCCTTAAATGTGGTTTGTATACTCAGTGGTACTCTGTTGGAAAAATATTTTTTTTTCTTTTTGAATGGCTATCAATTGGAGATAGCTTCTGGGTTAGGGATGGGGGCTTTGTCTACTTCCTCTCTCAGTATTGGGACCCTATCTGGCTTAGAACTGTACAGATCATGTGAATGTACAGTATCTGTGAGTTCATATGAATACCAGTCTTGTGTCTAGATGGCCTTTTTCCCCCTGGTGTCTTCCATCCCCATTGGCTCTTCCAGTTTTTCCACCTCCTCTGCAGAGTTCCATGAGCCCTACGGGGAGAGATTTAGTGAAGATATTTCATTTAAGACTGAGTGTTTCAAGATCTCTCACTTTCTACTTATTCCAATTGTGGGTCTCTGTATCTTCTCTCATATATTTCAGGGGAAAGCTTCTCTGATGATGCCTGAACAAGATACTGACTTATAAGTATAGCAGAATGTTGTTTGAGTTACTTTATTACTACATTTCTTTAGTGTTAGGTTTTCCCCCTAGGTCTATGGACTATCTAGTCTCAAGTTTATGGCTACTTGAGAACTGTCAGGCATGGGTTCCATCTCATGGAGTGGGTCTTTAATCCAACCAGATAGTGGTTGGTTACTCCCATAACCTTTGTGCCACTATTGCAGCAGTGTGTCTTGAAGGTGGGTCAGTATTGTAGATCAAAGGATTTGTGGCTGGTAGGTGTTTCCTCATCTGTTCTGTCCCAAGAGCTGTACTTGGGACAGGCTGTAAGTCAGCCTGTATTCATGTGTGGTGGCTTGAATAGGAATGATCTATATAGGCTCATCCTTTGGATGCTTAGTCATCAGGGAGTGGCAATGCTTGAGAGGGGTTAGGAGCTGTGGCCTTTTTGGAATAGGTGTGGCCTTGTTAGAGGAAGTGTGTCATTGGGGATGGGCTTGGAGGTTCCAAAAATCAGCAAGCCAGGCCCAGTGTCTTTCTCTTCCTGGTGCTTGTGGATTTGGATGTAGAACTCCCAGCTACATCTCTAACACCATGTGTGCCTGTGTGCCACCCTGCTTTCCACCAGGATGATGTTGGACTAAATCTCTGAAACTGTAAACAAGCCAGAAAGCAGTCCTTCTCCATGGCCTCTGCATCAGCTCCTGCCTCAAGGCTTCTTCCTTATTTGCGTTTCTGCCCTGACTTTCCTCAGTGATTTGCTGTTACTTAGAAGTGTAAGCTGAAATAAACCCTCTTCTCCCCAAGTTGCTTTCATGGTGTTTTTTTCATCCAAGCAATAGGAATCATGTATTCAGGAATAACCAAGAGAATTGACCTCTGGCTTCTCCCATTCAATAATCATCTGTGGAGTGTTCTCGGGCTTGCTGCTCATATGCTGGTGGCTGAGGACTTATATCTTCCCCATTTGATGAATAAAGAAATCAAAGTGGTGAAGCCAAATCATTGCTCTAAGGTTACTCTGCAAATTTGCCTGTCACATTATAAAGAATAGATCTCCTGTGCTTTTTATGACAAAGTCCTGCAAGAAAAGGAACTCCCACACAGAACAGAGAAGCCAAGCCCATGTCTTTTCAGATACAGTTGGTAAGTCCTTGAGTTTTGACCCAGGCCATTAGATTCCTCATCCCTTGTTTTCTTCCTTTTTTATGGAGAAGACTTTCACTGAAGCACTACAAAGATGACCAAAGAGAGATTGACTGGGAAAAGGCTGGATGGAACAGTTGGAAAAGCTAGATTATTAGTCTCCTTAAGACACAGTCTTGAGCTTAGTCTTTACATTCCATCTGTGTACCGTAATGTCTCTTCAAGTCATCTGTCTCATCTAGATATCCCCTGGGACAGATCTGAGGACTGCTGTCTAAGGAGGTGCCTTGCAGAGATGCACAGAGAAAATAGGGTGCACTGTATGCCAGCCCACTGAACGATACTTTAAATCCCTGGAGAAATACTCTCTCATTGTGACCTTGCAGTCCTCAGTATGGAAAGCTATCCTGGGGTTAAGTACCAGAGTGGATAATTGTGTTCTAGTACTGACTCTGATTCTGGATTGCTATTCTTTCTTCACCATACTCATTGAATTATCAAAGTTCTATTAAGATTTGTATGCAGTCTTCCAGCCTCAGGACCCATCTGTTCTCCCTATTTATTCTCCAGGGAAGTCACGAATCTGTCATTTGCGAATTTACAGTTTTTCATATCTGTGATGCCAGTGGTGTTTCCTCTGCCAGGCTTCCATGCACGACTCCCCACGCAGGTCTCTTGGGGGAATTGTGAAGCTAATGGCATCTCCTTCCCCAGGAATTGAGAAACTCTCAGTTGATTGTGAGGCCCAGCATGAAGTCCTAGAGAGAGAGGAGGAGTGTGGTTTGTGGAAAACCCACCACATAGATATTCAGATTCACTGAGAGGCTAATCTAGGAGCCTCTTAACCAGGAGCATTTTAGAATTCATACTGTTATGGTATGGATCTGAAGTGAATTCAACAGGCTCATGTTTTGAATACTTGTTTCTAGTTGTTGATGCTATAACAGGAGGCTGTCAAACCTTTAAGAGGTAAGACTATATGGGTAGAAGTGGGCCACTAGGGGAGGGGTTTTGAAGATTGCAGCCTTTAGTTTGAGTGATGGTTCAGTGGTTAAAAATGCTTGCTGTACAATGCTGAAGACCAGGGTTTGAGTCCAGCACCTCCCCAACAAGCCTGAAAACTTCCAAATACCTGTAGATGATGCTCTAAGGAGCACAACACTAGAAATATCATTGGGACTCTCTGACTTCCAGCACAGTAGAGAAAATGGGAGTTTTAGGTTCAGGGAGAGACTCTGCCTCAGAGGAATAGGTAGAGAGGGATAGAATAAGACACTTGAGTCTCTCTTCTGGCTTCCATGTGTGCAAGTAGGTATGTGTTCCTACACACTTGTGTGTACATACTTACACAGGCACACAGACATACACACAGATAGATGAATCTTTGAAAATAAAGATAGGGCTGCAGCAATGACTCATCAGTTAAGATCACTGGATGCTCTTCCAGAGGACCTGTTTTCCATTCCCAGTAAGTACCTACATGGCAGCTAACAACCATCTATAACTCCAGTTCCAGAGGATCTTATACCCCTTTTCCCAGCTTTGAAGGCACTACACACATGTGGCACACAGACATTGATATAGGCAAAATGCCTTTACATAGAAAAATAAAAATTAAAAAAGATTATAGACTGACCTCTGGTTCCAAGTTCAGTTTCTACACATGATTGATGACCCTGATCGAAAGTGCTTCTGCCACATACTCCAGCCACTATGAATGTTTCTACAACCATGGATGCCCCGAAATCCCCTGAAACTGTGAGCTAGAAGAAAGTGTTTCCTTCTTAAGCCATGAATCAAAGAACTCTTTTCTTCCTGAAGTTTTTCTGTTATGTATTGTCACAGTAACTCAAAACCAACTAATACACACACTGAAGCTTCCTGCTGTCAGAAAATACCTCTTCCCCTAAAAAAAAGTTTAAAGAAGAGGTTTTTTTTTTTTTTTTTGTTATATTTACCCATGAGAAAAAGCCAGAGACTAGAAGTTTGTTTTCTCCTTTCCTGGCTTGTAAGTGACCATGTTCTCCAGGCAGTCTTCCTTTTCTGTGTCTTAATTTTGTCTTCTTGTGAGTGTAGCAGCTGTGAAGTACAGCCCACCCTTAAAGGCTTGTTTTAATGTCATTACCCCTTTACAGGGCCTGACTCCAAATAGAAATTCAACACTGAATATATTCTGGGGGTTTAGATGTAGATATATATGGGGACTCACTATTATATCCACTATAACTGCTTGGTTAGATTAGCCTCATAAATCAAAAACTTTCATAAGTCAAAACCAAGCAAAGCAAAAACAACACACACACACACACACACACACACACACACACACACACACACACACACACACGAAACCTGAAGGGCAATGATGATATTTTATGAATAGATGCAAAGAATCTTCCACAAATGGCAGCCAGCATGCCAAATAAGAAACAATCAAAAATGCTAGGCACCATGCCCAAATGGTACTTCTTCCATGACTGAAAAATTGATTTAACACTGAAAAGCCAATCAATGTGATATAACACGTTGTTAGAATGAAGAACCCTATGTGATCATCTCAATCAATGTGGAAGAAATATTTTGTTGGTCAATACTGAAACCTTTTCATGTTACAAATATGGAACTTAGGTCTAGAAGGGGAGTTCACCAAGCTACTTAAGGACATCTGTGATGAATCCACAGTGGATGAAGACTGACTGTTCTCCCCTTTGAGATCAGGAGCAAGACAAGGATGCCTGATAGCTCCACTTCTGTTCAGTATTTCAGGGCGTATGTGCTTTGGACTAAAAAAACTGAGACTCAAATGCTATCATGTCAGTCCTTAGCTGTGTGGTTTTGGACAACTCACTTAACATCATAAACTTTCCTCAGATTTAGATTTTCTTTCAGAAGACAAGATGATGACCATGTCTCTATCAGAGGGTTTCTATGAAGACTACCTGAATATCAGGCATGTAGCTCAGAGCCTGGCCAAGTACTCTAGAGGATTTTTTTCCTCCCCTTTCCCTTGATGTTTACTTCTTAAAGAAAAGAGAAAAATGTGGATGAACAGGGGGAGGAAGGGAGAAAGGTGAAACATTTCTAAGATGTTCCGATTAAGGAACAGTCTAGAAAACAGATCCCCAGAACCCTTTGTGCAGTGTCACAGAGCCAGCTCATTTTGTCATGCCCTTGTTGTGAGTGTGCCAAGACAGTATCCTGTCCTCCACACCCACGTATCAGCAGTGCTTCCTCTGAGGTTGGCTCAGTCCAAGAGCTGATGAGAAAGCAGAGTGTCCACCCTCCCTTGATTCTGATCTTTTTGTCGATCATACAACTCCTTGGGAAAGAAAAGGACTGCCTCAGCTCATTCCACCAGGGAGTAAATGAATACGAATCTGAAAGCCAGGGTGTGGACATGGCTAGAGAGGAAGGGGTGAGACATTACGTACAGGGGTATTTCAGTGCTCTGGCATGCTGCCACCATTAGTGGTACTCAGGTACAACCAATGTATATCGAAGCACAGAAAATCTTAAACACTTACTAGGACGTCTGTTGACTCTGCAAAGCTGTGAGGATCAGAAGTAGATCTGGGAGGAACTTTTCCTTATCATAAGCATTAAAGTGGGCAGCTGAGAGACTCAGGCCTTTGGTCTTCTGCAGAGAAAATCATCCCAAGATGTCTCAACCCACTTCACTGGAAGAAAGGAGAAGGCACACCTTTGAGAGTTCTTATCTGTGTTGGATCCCCCCACCCCACTCCAGGGCTCAAATAAAATCTGGGATCCTCTGGGAGACATGGTGTTTTAACTCTCTGGGGATGAATGCCATCACCTGCCACACTCAGTGTCTAGCTGAGATTTCCAACCTTTCCCAGGAATGGTTTTTTGTCTCTTCCACAGTGATGACTCACTGAGGCCGTTCTTGGAGAAAGTGGGATGGGAGAGCAGAAGGATGTGCCAGAATGCGAGGGCTGTTCTGCTCTTTCCTCCAAAATTGACTTCACAGCTTGTAACAGTGAGTTTTCTGCAGAGTCTGAGCAAGCAAATGGACCAGGAGTCCCCTGGAACTGTAGCCTGCTTCTGATGGAAACTGAGATCCCTGCTTTGCCATGTACAAGCCTCTTGATCTGACATTTTACCAATGGGAAAATCATCCCAGTGCCTGTGTGTGTATGTAAACTCCTGGGGATCAAGTTATTCCAACAGCGTTCACTGCGCTCTCGCATCAGTGTATGACATATTATGGGCATGACATTGAGGGCATTGATACAGATGTTCATCTCCTAAGATAGTGTGAAATGAAGACTTTGTAGAAAGATAATCCAAGTGCTGAAGTAGAAAAAAACCAACTGTCTGGAGTTGGATCTAGGGAGGAAGGAGGTTTGAGGATAAGCCAAGGAAGACGACAGAACCAGAAAAAAAAAAAAAATGGGAAAAGCCCAAGCTGATTTCAAGGGCCTGGCTGCAGAGATGGAGAGTGGTGAACTGGAAGAGATACCTGCAGGGATACCATGATGGACTCAGCCCAGACTGTGCTCTCTTGAAGACTGCATGGAGGAAGTTGGTAGACAATGCAAAGCTTCCAAAGGATTCTTTGGAAGTTACTGATTTGGTTTTGTGTAGTCTGTGGATGGAAGGAGTATGAGTTCATGGTTTGGGACCATATCCTGGGGTCAGTGAGCCTTGTCACTCTAGCGTGAGAATGTCCTTCCTCTGTCTCTGTTTCCTGATCATGAGATAGAGGATGAGAGGAGGCTTAGGGAAGGCTGAGTGGGAGGTTTAAAAACTTATTTTCCTCAGTGCCTGATGCTCGGGAAGGCCTTAGCAAAGGGGGCTAATATTAACTACCTAACTCTAAGGAGATGCCCATAAGGAGGGCAGGGTGAATGAGTTGGAAGGAGAGGAAAGGCAGACCTGAACCATGTATGCAGTTGCTGCCAGTATGCGGATGACCCTGGCCAAAGCCCAGACTTGGGCAGCAGTATGGGACAAAGGAGGCCCAGTAGTGACTGATGCCAGGGCAATGAAAGGGCAAGGACTTGGCAAATGTAAGGGACAGGTTCGGGAAAGTAGCGGGACTCAGCCAGTTGAAGATCCCTGGCTAATGCAGCACGGAGGATGGATAAGAAATTTCATGTTGGGATTTCATGGGCCGAATGGACACCTGAGTGGAGCCTGTTACAAATTTATGAGTATGGTCAATGTGTGAATGATAAGCATAGCTAGGGCTGAAGGCCTAGAACCAAAAGGAAGCTCCAAATGGCATTTAGGACATGTCTAGTGATCCTCTAGGACATGCTGCCAGTGGAGTGTTTAAACAAGAACCAAATAATCAGGGGTGCACATATGAAGGTGTGGGCAATAGGTCTATGACCCTAATGTTCTTTGTGATGTTCAGTGGTGAAAAGAAGGAATCTATTGTAGTATGAAGTTTCTGGCCCAGCCTTTCTGGTCTAACCCTGAGGTTCTGACCTGCTGTCCCACAGAATCATAGAATCACACAGACACTTATATTAATTTTACACTGATTGACCCAGGGCCCAGGCATATAACTTGCTAACGCCTTCATCTTAACTCAACCCATGATTTTTATCTTGTTCATCCATGTGGCTCAGCACATTTCCTCAGCAGCATTTCAACTTTTTTCCTCTGCATCTCCTGGCATCTCTGCTCTACCCATCCTGTTTATGGTGTTTTCCAAGTCTGGTACCTTGCCCACACTTTCTGTTTGCTTTCAGCCAATTGGCGTTTTTATAAATTAGTAGACAGAACAATTATTTACAACACAATAACATAATCCCACTACATTTCTTCCCCTGCCTTTTTTTTTTTTTTTAAAAAAAAAACCCTAGAACTCCAAATCTAATATCCTTTTTCCCCATTACCTATGACTTATAACCAACACTATAAACAAACACAAACATCTATAATCCATTTTTTGGAAATGTGGGCATAGTTATTTCCTGTTGAATGAGGGTGCTGGCAATCCAATGGGGACCCAAAGAAAAATTTAGGATTATGAACAAGTCCTTAGTGAAATAGTCTATAAGGCTGGGTCAGCTCAGCCAGTCTCCTTGAAGTTGTTTTGGATGTAGAGTACTGAAGAAAACTGCAGCAGAGGTGCTCTGAAATGCTGAATCATCTGGGCCATCTGTTTCCATTGGAGTCTTTTCAGGGGGGTCTTCCTCTAGCAAACTTTATTTTTTTTAACCAGGAATAAGTCCATAGCTTCTCATTTTCTGTGGAAATAAAGAGAAAACTTCTCCAAAGTAACATATCTTTTGATTTCAATTTTAAAGTCAACTCATTTAAAAATATATAGGTTGGATTAATCCAGGAGAATTTATAATCAAATGTCTTTTAGCAGCTTTAACTACTTCATTTATAGTCAAAAAACTTAAAAGACAAGACAATAACATACAGTATACAGACACTCTTTGTATTTTCCATTTTTATGTGGCTTATTACTATTTCTTTTTACTCTATTTTTAAGGATTTTATCCTTTTTCCTTTTTATTTTGTCTCTCAAGCCTACATATATTTTTAAACACAGTCTAAACTATTTAGAGTTTTTTTTTTTTGTTGAATCTATCTTTACTGTATATCTCTTATTTCTTTTCTTTTTCTGTTTCTGACCACACCTTTGCTTGGTTAGGGAGGCTGACTCCACAGAGCTCCCTCTATTGCTTTCTGTTTCTGACCACACCCTTAATCTGCCAGGGTGTGGCTAAAGATTAAAGGCTTCATTAGGGTGCCTGGCTGGCTCCATTCAGCTCTTAGTGTAGCAAAGTTTAGCTTTTTAGCCTTTTTAGCCAAGGTACTGGTAGGACTGACAATTACCACTCTGGGGAATTTTAGGGTCCATATAATCACCAACTAAAGCAATGTTGCCTGATGCTCATTAATTCCATTTAAGTACTTGGCAGCAGAGCCTCTTAAAAGACTCACAAGTGTTTTGCCTCTAAGGCTGAATTAGGAAGCTTCACTTAAAAAAATTCACGCCTCTGCCTGCCTCCAGCAAACAGAGCTGATCCAAGAAAATGTTGTTGCTATTAAAAAGCAGTCTTTGACTCTGTTTCCTTTTTTTTCCCAATATAAACAGAAACTTTAAATCCATCATATGCAACTTGTTGCTTGTACTGAGTCTTCTGTGAGACTTTGGCAACTGGCCTTAGTGCAGTTTAAACAGCTATTTTGTAATTCAAGCCTGAATACTGTGGATTCTCTGTATCATGACCCTATCAAAGACACAATGCAGAAGCTGCTTTTGGCTCCAATTCTGTGCTCTAGAACCTTTTAAATCTCTCACCAGATTTTTGTGGGTGTTTATAATATGAAGTTTCTGGACTGGCCTTTCTGGTCTAACCCTGAGGTTCTTACCCACTGTCCCACAGAATCACACAGACTCTTCTATTAATTTTATACTGTTTGACCTGGAGTCCAGGCATATAACTTTCTAACTCCTTTATTTTAACTCAACTCATGACTCTTATCTTGTTTATCAGTGTTTTTATTAAACTAGTAGGTGGGACAATTATTTACAATGTAATAACATAATCCCACTACAGTCTACAGACTGAGGTAGGAGACAATGTTGGCAGGATGTGTGTTATTGGAATATTTTAGTAGATAAAACATTTGGGGAGAAAAAGCCTGACAATGCAAAGGAAGGAGATGGAGGAGATGGCTTAGGAGGGGATGGGGCTGAGAGCCACAGGGAGGGAGGGGCTTAGCCTTATACATAGAGTGGTACTGCAGTGCTGAGCTGAGAGGGGAAGAAGATAGAGCTAAGAGATATGATGATCTCAGAGCATGTGTGAACTAAGAGGTAAGGTCAGGAAGTCAGGAAAGGGGATTAGAAGTGGGGTGAATTCATTTGAGCAGATCAAAACAATTTTTCTGGAAAATAAAACTAGAGACCATATAGGGCATTGGCAACTGGGACTGACATTCAGACATTGGTAGAGGTTGAGCACATGCATTTGTACCCACACAGATGTGCACACTCTCTCTCTCTCTCTCTCTCTCTCTCTCTCTCTCTCTCTCTCTCTTTCTCTCTGTATTTCTCTCTGTCTCTTGGTATGGTTTGTCTTTCCCATGAGTGTTTATCAATCTAGGCAATGGGTAAATAGGATGTATTAGTTTTTTCTGTTATGGAAGGTGGATACTTGACAGACAGCTTAAGGAGGTAAGCATGTATTGTGGCTCATTATAGTTCAGGGGAAACAGCCTGTCATGGTGGAGATGGCAGAGCTGTGGTTTAGGATTCTACAGTATATCATGGTCAGGAAGTTATGGCTCCAGGAAATGTTTCCATGGCTACGAGATCCTCACAGTCAAGAAACAGGCATTGGTAGGAACCAAACCCAGCCTATAACTTATAAGACTTTCCTCACCTGAGCAGTCTACTTCTTCAGGCTAGGTCCACATCTTAAAGGTTCTATACACCCCTCCTCTCCAAGTACCACCAACTGATGGCCAAGTGTCTAAATTCATGAGCCTGTGTGGGCATTTCAGGTTAAATCACAAGGGATTAATGGCATCTAGAAACTACATCTGCTACTTCTTCATGGAAACTGGCACCATTTTACTTAAGTCCAGCACATAGAAAATAGATGAGACAATGGCAAAGATCTGCATGGTCCGCATTGACTCCTTTAATCCTGTTAGACCCTTCAGTAGAGGTCATATCAACTTTCACATTTTGGGGGAAGAGAAACTGAGGCCAAAAGGCTTAGTGACTTGAATAGCAACACACACACACACACACACACACACACACACACACACACACACACAGAAATAAGAAGAGGTGGAGGCAAAGACAAACCAGTGCATTTGTAAGAATTAGAAATTTTATTTTCCTACATCTCATGCCTAAGGTGCAGATTTGGTCTCAGGGCTATTTAGGCTTTAAACATTAAAGGGCAGCATTTTCTTTTGTGTCAGATGAATCAGTGAGGTAAAAGCAAAAAAGAACAAAACTGAGCCACCACCTGTCTGTTCACTACTTGGAGGAAAGACGTGTGGGAACTTTTTCCTTTTTGAGCTGTCTGCTTAAATGCACAGGAATTGACAAATTCTAATGATAGTCTATTTTGGAGGGAGTGTTAAATTATTCAGAGGCAGGCACAAATAGACTGTCTCCAGCAGCCTTGACTTCCTGCTTGAACTTGCAGATGTCAATTTGTTGAATTTTCTGAGGGTCTACAGATGAGGCTCTGGCCAGGGAGGAGGCAGGTGGCAGGGCTTACATCCAGAGCCCAGGAAGTGAGTGCTGGGCGATGCTGTCTGCAGTCTGTAAAGTAACTCTAAACCTCCAGCCCCACCCCACCACATTTCTCCTGTAAGCTGCAGGGTCACCTGGTATCATTTGGTGTCATGGGGGCAAAACCTCCAGTCTGGGGCTTCTGGTTGCATTTGTCATCTCTACATGGGTGTCAGGGAAACTTCTAGGTATCTAGACCATAGGAAGCTGGACCTAGGGGAGTAGTGGGCACATATATTTTTTTGTGTTCTCTGGGTTCTGCAAGGCCCACATGTGCAGGAGGCTATTTATGGCATAGTTAAAAGTGAGGCTTGATGAGGAGCTGTGAAATGCATGTCTTTCTATAACTGTCTCCATTTCACAGCATCTGCTTTTCCTTTGTTCTTGAGAGGACATGGCAAAGATTCTGGGTATATTCAATATTGTTCTGATATTTTGGCCCTTTCTGTGGAAATGCCCTGAGAAGCAGACAGAGTAATAGAATAGCTGTAATGTAGAATTTAATTTATGAGTCAAAGTAGGATACCCAAGAGAGTTAAAGGGAGTGTTCTTTAATAATGGTTTCATGGCATGAGACACTGTCCAGAGTAACTTGGCGGACAACCACACTACAAAGAACAGGGCTTCGGAACAGATTGTCTGGATGGTTAATACAAAGACATTGTTTACTCACTAAAGTTGAAATCTGCTTCTAATAGGCAGATCGGTGCAATGCCCAAATTTGCCAGGCTCAATTCCTAGGGCAGATATTGTGGTCCTCAACTTGACAGGATGTAGAATTACCTCAGAGACAAGCCCCTGGGCATGCCTGAGGGAGTCTCTAGAATGGATTAATTGACTAGAAAAATCTGCCCCAAATAAAAATTAAACTAAGTATCAGAATCATCTTTCTCTGCATTTGACCAAGGATGCAGTGTGCTCAGCTGACCTCTTCTCTTGCTGTTGTGAGTTCCTGCTGAGCCATACTGTGTGTCCTTGAACCTTAGGGCAAAAGAAACCCTCTTCTTTAGTTGCTTTTGTCAGCAGCAAAGGCCCCCCCAACACATATCCCCTTTTTCTTTTAAAAAACCAACAGCAATAACAAAACTCCTTTGTCTGCATCAGAGCCTGTCCCTTGGTGTCCACCAGGTAAGATTGCTCTCGACTGTTCTTGCTTCCTGTCCCTCTCCTACCATTCCTTTGACCCCAGGAGTAGAGAATTAACTTTTTGGCCAGATCCTTCTGGATCCCACATAACAGTTTTTTGATTAATTTTGATTTTTAAATTACCCTCCAAGTGAACTTTTTAGACCCCAGTCTCCCTGCTGATTGCCATGGTTATCATTAAATTTTCATAGCAGGCTGGGCACAGTTCACATGCATGTGATTTAGGCTACTAGCAAAGCCAAGGAGGAAGGGTCACTTGAGCCCAGAAGCTCAGGGAGACCCTGGACAACATAATAAATCCATGCATCAAAACAAAACAAAAAAAATAATGCCCCAGACGTGGCACATATATGTTCATGTGCTGTGTGCTTCTGAGGAACTACAAACCACCTTGACATCTATTTATTTGAACCTTTGCCCCTTGAGGAACCAATTGTCTGTTCTCCTGAGAACTAGCCTTTTCTCCCTTCAGGCAGCATCCTGCTGTGACACTCTGGAGTGTTTAGCACCATCAGTTTTCACTCATCCCACTCAGTCTCAGATGCTCCCATGTAAGGGATGTCACACTTCTCCACAGAAGCCTATCTATGTGATGGGGTGAGGGCAAACCACGGGGAGGTTGTACAGGATCAAATGTTCTCTTTCTAACCCCTGTAGCATTCCTGTAAGAAAAATCCTTCCCTGATGAGAAAGTCTAGGCTCAGGAAGGGTGAGTCACCATAATCATGCAATTGAATTGAAGACCACATCTGTGCCATGGAAACAACATCCTGGCTGCTTCTTCATCCATAAGGCTAGGCAGAGGGCAATGGTAGAAGGCAATGGTCTTTACCAAGCTACAGCAATAAGCCTGTTTGCTTAAATGCTTTGTGTCCTTAACTCTAAATTTGTGCCCTTGCTCTTTGAAGGGAAGGAATATGATGCTTTCAGAAACTAAAGATGAGTTTGCAGTGCCTCTTTTGTCCAAGTTCATAAAGCCAGCAACTAATAAGGGTTGGGTCATAACCTGGGTTTCCCTCTCCCCAGACCTTTTTACTACCCATTTAAATGTGACTCCCAGGAGATGGAATCCTAGCCTGTGGTGATATATTGTATATACTATATATACACATATTATACATTATACATATTATATAATATGTAAATATTGTAATATGTATATACAATACACACATTATATATATTTATAATATATTTAAATGTTAAATATATTATGTATGTATATATTTGTGTTATATATAACTACTTTCATATGTAGTAACATATTTATATGTATTATATATTATATATATAATACAAAAGATTAGAACCACCAAACTCCTAGCTTTTTCTTACTGCCATTTTGTTTACATGTGTAGGCATCCCTTTCTATACGCTGCAATTTTATCAGTGTTAACCAATTGTACATATTAATAGATATACTGGGGTATTTCTGTACATGAATACAATATTCAGGGATCAAATGCAACCTTCTCCATCCCGTCATGCTCATTGTTTCTGGTATGGTTATATATGAAGATAAGTATAAATCCCAATGTTCTGCAAAAAATGCCTGCCTCCGTTCTTGCAAATTACTTTCTTCACTGACTCCTGAGTTTCTTGGAAATCAATCCCAGGTTAGATGACCCTGGTTTCTAAAATGCAAAGGATGATTTGTGGAGATAATCTAGCAGACTGTGTTTCTGGAAGTCACACATGGCTTTGGAATATAAACCTTAGCTATAAGTAGGAACAGACAGGTCTGGCCCAGCAGACTGCTTGGAGGTTTGATGCAAAGTTAATGCACTTGATAGCCAGAACAGAAACAGTCAATCTGTGGGTGGCTCCCTCTCCAGGGGCCTTTGGTATATTCTTGGGGAAAGAACCTTTATCCATATGTGCTGATCTCAGCTGGCTGAGCACCACCAGGGAAGACACAGCCCTCTGAGATTCTCTGGGGTTGGCAGAGGATCTGTAGTGCAATGAGCATCTTGGGAGCAGTCATCAGCAAGACCTCCCATCTTTCATTGGCTTAATTTGCTGAACCATGACCTGAAAGCACAGTAGGACCAGGCATTCCTTCCCCAGAGGTAGACAAACTGTGGTTTTCATTTCAGCATGCCTGTTTCCTTGGATCATGAATGGCTGCTTCTTTCTCTGGAAGAAGAGGTATTGTGAAGTTGGCTTTCCTGCCAAGCTTTCAAGGCATCGAATACTGTCCTATGGAATCCAAAGTGGGAAATGATGAACAGAGGCCAGCAGCTTTGGCTGGGATCATGAGGGTCTTGAGTGGAATGCCCACTGTTCTCTCATGCTTACAGGTTACTGACCCTGACTAGAGTTTCACAGCTTAAGGAAGTGCTATTTGCTTCTGGATGGCAGTTCTAGCCTCTGAAGTCAGCCAGCAGGTGAAATAGAAGTGCTGTGCATGACCATTTTAGTTTCTTTTCATGTTGCTGGGGAACATAGGCTGACAAAAGCAACTTATAGGAGAAAGGGCTTATTCAATTTCTCAGCTCAAGGGTGCAGTTCAGCATGGTGGGATGGCCACATGATGGCGAACATGCTGGGAACATGATGTGAATGTGTAAACAGCTGATCACACTGCATTCACAATTAGGAAGAGAGAGAATGGATGCATAACCCCCTTATTCTCACTTACAAGCTGAGATCCCAGTCAGGGATGACATCACTGTGGTGGGTGGTCTTTCCTCTTCAATTAATATAATCAAGGTAATTGCCCAGCGGTCCATTTCCCAGGTGATTCTGGATTCCCTCAAGCCAATAGTTAACACCAACCACTACAGTGACTTTCAGGGAGGAATGTGGGTGCCTCAGCTATAAACCAGTAATTGGAATGACTCAGGAAAATAATTTACTAAACCTCAGCTAGGAAATCAGAGGCTTCTACTTAGGACTTTCAAATCACAGTCATTTGCTTCCTAGTTCTGTTAACTCTTTTAAAGTTAATTTGTTTTTGTTATTAGCTTTCAAAGTTTCATTATACTTCTTACTGTTATCATCATCATTTGTGTGTGTGTGTGTGTGTGTGTGTGTGTGTGTGTGTGTGTGTGTTCATGCCACAGCATGAGTGTGGAGACCAGAAGACAACTTTTGGGGTCCGTTCTCGCCTCCCACCCCGTGGGTTCTAATGATGGAACTCAGATCCTCAGCTGGTAGTAAGAACCTTTGACAGCAGAGTCATCTCTCTGTCCCTTTGCTTTTGTTTTTAGAGATGAAGTCTATTGTCATTCAGGCTTACCTCAAACTCACTCTGTAGCCCAAGATGAATTGATTTTTCTGCTTCTACTTCTCAATTGCTGGATTACAGATGCACAACATTGTACCTGGCTTTGCCACCTCTAAGAAGGTTCTTCTTCTTTTCTTTTTTAAAAAAAGATTTATTTATCCATTATGCATTATACAGAAGAGAGCACCAGATGTCATCGTAGATGGCTGTGAGCTACCATGTGATTGCTGGGAATTGAACTCAGGACCTCTGGAAGAACAACCTGCGCACTTAACATCTGAGCCACCTTTGTCTTTTGGAGAAGCATTGGAACTCTAAGTTTCTTCCACATAAACAAACAGCACCATTATGAAGTATCTGTGGGGCTAAGTTCCTTCAAGTCTGCTGTGTTAGGAACAGTTGTTATTCTCTTTCAGGAGACAAAACAGCCCAGATACCATTGTTAAAGCAGAGGCTGTGTTTTTAACCAAACACTACAAACCAGTAACCTTCACTTGGACTTCCAAGTCTCCCGACACATGAAAGATAAATATCTGTCTAAAATCTGCAATGTAATAAAACAAAGCAACAACAACAACCAAATAAAAATACAGAGGTACAGAGCAAACAATGCATAAAAATTCCTACCTGTGTTTTATAAATCATTTCAAGTGCCTGAAAATTTAGCTTTCATTAGGATATTTCAATTATATCAGTTAAGAACCTTATCATAGTTGATAGCACAAAAAGACCACATTATATGTTGTCGTCTATAAAAAAATAAAAACACAAGATACATGTTTAGACTTAGAGGGTAGAGTAAAAGCACTAAAATCAGCAAAAATAGAGGACTTACATAAATTTCAGACAAAGCACATATCAAAACCAGAAAACCTATCCTGGATAATACAGGTGGTTGTACAATTCTCTTAATATATTCTAAATCCATCCATTTTCACATGATTTCTAACTCCTATTCTAGCTTTGGGGTATGTTTTTAAGAACATTCTTATAGAACATTTGAATGTATCAGTGGGGAAGTCCTCTAGACTTTAATGACTCAGCATTTCAGTTATTTATGTGTGTTATCAGGATCCAGTTAGCTCCAGGGTTTCAAGAATGGTGATGTTGGATATGAGATCAAAGATTAGGGTAGCGTTGAAGCACTTACAGTTATTACTCATTTTAAACTCAGAGTTAGACTTACAGTGAACAAAACTGTCATCAAAATAACTGTCAAGTGGCTGTGTGTCAGGAAAGAGATAGTGGACACACAATATGGATGTTTATTTTTAGATACAGAAATCTCACATCTTCGAATTTGTTCCAAGAGCTCAGTGACATATGATGCAAACACATACATCCACCCAGGTCTCAGGACACATAAGCTGTGTGTAAGTCCATAGCTAGGTAGCAGTACTTAGAATAGAACATCTCATGGCCACTTTGGGGAGATGCTGGGAATCCACTTACTATTTTGAAAATTAGCAAACAAGAGCAAATTGCATGTTTTAACTTTTCCTTTCCCATACAGATACTTTAGGACAACCAAAAAGGGAAGCTTTTCTCATATAAATATTCCAGTTAATATATGAAGGAGTGATAGAATTAGAATGGCAGAATTTTGGCAGTGAACACCTCGTGTGTGTGTATGTGTGTGTGTGTGTGTGTGTGTGTGTGTGTGCATGCGTATTCATTCATGTGCATTCATAAGGTGGGCAGAGATTGACACTGAATGCCTTCCTCAGTCACTTTCTACGTTAGGGTTTGAACAGAGTCCCTTACTAAACCCAGACCTCACTGACTGACTAGACTAAACTGTCCAGCTAGCAAGCTCCAGGGATCCACTGCTCCTGAAACCCCTCAGTGCTTGGGTTAGAGAAGTCTATCACTGTACCTGGATTTTATTGGTTGCTATGTATTCAGATTCGGATCCTTGCCCTTGTGTAGCATTTAATTACTTTACCAGCTGAATCATTTGATCTCTTGAGAAAAGCAGAACAAGACTATCTATGAAGTAGTCTTGGCCAAAACCAAGACAATAACATTAACCCCTCCCATATTAATGTTCACACTAATCCTAATATACCCCCAATCCTAATTTAACCATAACTGTAACCCACACATACCCTAAACCTAAACCAAATGCCTAATCCTTAACCCTAACCATAATCCTAACCTTATGCCCAACCCTAGCACTAATTCTTCAGTAATTCTGACTCCAATATCTGCATGTGCCATGAGCTGCTGCACTGGACAGCAGGGCTCTAGACCTACCTCACCAATTCACAGGACACATAGGAGATAGAAAACATGTTGGAAGATATCATAAACTATCAAAACCATATCCCAAGGAATCTGGAACAAACCATCTGGTTGCATTATAAGAAGGACACAGTGAATAGCATGAGGTAGTCTGTGGAGCATCTAAGTCACTAAAGATGAGATGTAGCCACCAATGCCAAAAGTATAAAACTTATTTGGAACCTACTCTGAACAAATAAGTAAACCCCTATGAAATGATTGAGAAAGCTTAAACTCTATATTCAGTGATGTTATAAAATTATTCTTAACTTCTCGGGTGTGCTTATTATTATTACTGAGGTAGGGTTTCTCATTATGTAGCCCTCACTGGCCTGAAACTCTCCTTATGGACCAGGCTGGACTTATTCTCAGAGCTCCATCTGCCTCTTTCTCCTGAGTGCTGGGATTACAGGCCTATATGCTGGGCCTGAGTCTTATTGCCGAGAGAGCTTGTTTGGAGGTTCTGGAGTAAGTATCTTTGACTAAAGGATAGTCCGGAGAAGACCATCCTCTGTCTCTAAGTGTGCAGCTCAAAGAGGGATGTACACTGAGTGGTGAATAAATAAATAGCATCATTCCTGAGATGCCCTCAGTTCCAGAGTCCTATATTTTAATATATACCACTGATCTATTTATAGATAAAAAATCACGGGATATTGAGAACTGCTTCAAAAATCACTCAGTGGTTATGTGAGGTTGAAGAATTTGGTCAGGGTGCAAATGATACAAGACTGGAATGAGTGAGTAATTGTGGAACTGTTTGGAGAATGCTGAGGTATATTATATTATTCTCAATGTGTTTGGTAGTTTCTGTAATTAAATGAGAAGAAAGAAAAGAAGAAGGGAGACTTCTAAGGTACCTTTTTCTGATCTCAGATGACAACAGACACCATGGCAACAGCAACAGAAATCACTCTCCTGGAGCTAAAATGAGAGCTGAGTATCGGGTAGGAAAGAGTGTGCAATAGTACCAGAAGAAGAAGTGCAGGTCCCCCAAGGGGCAAACACCACATTCAACGCTCTGCCATAGACGAAAGCTCAGTCATAACTGGAGATCAGGAAGTAGGACTTCCTCATTCTGGGCTAGCAGAAGTAATGCCAAAGTCTCCATGTCTCTGGCCCTCAAGGAAAGCAGAAGCAGGCTTTCCCTGAAGGAAGGCACCTTCCATTTCTGGACGAGTGGTTCCTACAGTTCAGAGTGAGGTAGATATTTGAGAGTATTAAGAGAACTAGAAAAGGCATGGAAACCGGACCTTTTAGGATGGAGAGCGATGCTAAGGTAATTCACAAGTGTACACTTATGGCAGAAGACATCTACCAATACTGGCTTAGGAAAAGAAATCCCATGAGCTCCCTGCCAAAGCACAGGGAGGCATATCTGGACTCCAGATTCTGTCTCTTCTCGTTTCTGCCTTTGGTTGGGCATGAGAACCTGCCTTTTACCTGAGGAGGCTTGATCTCAGTGATCTGGGTCAAAGGTTCTGTAAGTGTGTCCCAAGAACAATAGTTTAGAACTTTCTGATATGGAGTTTGTAAGAAATTCAAAATTCTAGGCACTACCCTAAACACAGTAAATCAGAAACTGTTTTGGAACAATCTGGGTAATTTTTGAAGCATCAAGCATGAGAACCACAGGTACAGGAAAATAGTTCAAGAGCTGAGTTATAGCCACCCGGGCAGCAAGGAGCCTGGAAGCATTTCTGAACTGACAATCATCCAGCTTTTGATAAACATTTCCTGACCATTGATCTGCTAATGATAGTTTTAAGAGCAGTTACAGATAGACATGGGTGTGGTGGCAAATGCTGTTAATCCCAGAGGCAGAAGCAGGCAGATTTCTGCAGTGAGTTTGAAGCTAGCCTGGTCTACATAGTGGCTCTAGGTCAGTCAAGGCTATAAAGTGAGACCCTGTCTTAGTCCAAAGGTCTGGAATTCCTAATACAGGACAGGAATTTACCCTCAAAAGAGGCTTTAACTGGGCATGTATCTCTCCTGTGCATTGTTTTATAGGGGGTCCTGTGGCCAAGTTCTCACACATTTTTGGCTAGAGCTAGTTCTTAGCAGATGCTAGCTCATACCCTGGGTCCTGTCACCTGCTTGTAATCTGAGAAGTAGCTCATTACTGTCCACCCCTTGCCCTTCTACAACAGCATGGAGAAGACGACTGCTACTGTTCTTTTCCACACTGGACTTCATGGACCAATCAGATTTGCCTTTGGGGCTTGTAGCTGATATGTTTGTGCCACAAAAACATCTCCTTCTGCCAAAGATGTGCTTGTACTTGCCCTAGTAAGTTTTTGTCCTGCTTCAGTGGCTGCTTATCACTTTGTGTTAAGCACAATAGGCCAGGTCCCTCATTAATCGTAGCCTTGCTGAGCGTTGACATCTGGAGTGACAGAACTCTGCTGTCTTACGGCCACAGGAACTGTGCAGAATTCCCTACTGTCTCAGTTGAACATATGCTAACTCTGAGATTCGCCACACTTCCCCCAAGTTCTCTTAAAATAGAACTATTATTGTGATGGAAGTTAGAAGTGTGGTAAGCTTTGAGGTAGTGGAGTTTGCACTGTGGACGGCAGAGGATCACACTTTCTTAACGCCCTCATCTGGAACCCGCTGCATCATTTGTAGGCTTTTGGGGCTGGGGAGATGGAGAGATGAGTCAGTTAGTTGGTAAAGTGTCTGCTGTTCATGCATGACAGTTTGATTCCAGGACCCACATAAAAAACAAACCCAAACCCAAACAAAGAAACAAAAACATAGTGACACTGTGCACCTAACCTCAGCATTAGGGTGAAGGTGGAGACAGATGAAATTCTGAAGCTCATGTCCAAGCAGCCTAGTTAAATACAGGAGCTTGATGTTCAGTGAGAGAATCTGTCTCAAATGCAAAAGACAGGGAGTGATCAAGAAAAAACACCCAACATTGACCTCTGGTCCCCACATGCATGTTCATAAGCATGCACGAGCACTATACAGACATGTGCATACACTTATGCTAACAAGTACATACACATTTATACTCCCAAAGACTATTGCACCCCGTTCTCAAAGCATTCTTTTCACTAGGCCTGTGCTGAGATGTGAGAAACTCTGGTTTTGGATGGATCCTGGTGTGTTGCCCACGCAGAAGAACTGTTGTCAAACTTCAGCTGCTGAGGCTAGGCTTGATGGTTTTTCTGATCTTTGGGTGGCGCCACCAAGGTCTGTGGTGTGCTTTTCTTCAGGAAGACCTGGAATTTTCAAGAGCTTATGGCAGTGTAGTGTGCTATTTCAACCAAGTCCCAATGCACGTGACAGGAGAGTCTGTCCAGGAGGTCTGACGAAGAGGACAGGCCCTGTTTTGAAGTTAGCTTTGCCACTTACCATTGTAGTGACAAAGACAAAATGACCGAACCCTGTGAGCCTCATTTAGTTTATCAGAACACTAGTAAGAATATCAACCACCTCTGGGAATGACAGAATGTGAGACATAAGTAAAAAACTAGCTTATTGCCTGGTAGAGTGTGTGCTCAGTACCTAGTGCTTGCTATACCATTATTTCTTTTCCAAACGGTAACATTGCTGAGTAGAGTTTTCTGGACTTGGGCCATACTTTGACATCTTATTTTTCTGCTAAGAGAATGTGAAGGTTATTATTGTCAGCTTGACAGGATCAAGAGTTGCTTAGGATATAAACCTCTGAAGGTGTCTGTGTTTCTATAATGAGTTCACTAAAATATCTTAACTGTGGGTAGTGCTGTGCCATGGTCTGGGTCTGGACTGCAGGAGGGAGGTGAGCAACGACATTCTTCTCTGCTTCCTGACTGTGCACCCAAAGTGTCCAGCTGTCTCCTCTTTCTGCTAACATGGCTTCCCTGCCACGATGGACCATGCCTCTAAACCCAAGAGCCCAAAGGAATATTTCTCTCCTTAAATTACTTACATTACTTAAATCATAACAATCAGAGAAACAGCTAAGACAGGGATTCATAACACATTACATTTGGGAGATGGAAGTGGTACCGCAAATGTTTATGTTTGAAAGAGTGATACTCTAATAATAGATATTGGCAACATAGCACGTAGGGTCCTACAATGCCCATCCATGCAAGAGTCCTTCAGCATCCATGAAGAGAGACATATCATCCAGAGCAATAAAGAACTGTCAGGTGGCTTTTGCAGGAATATAGTATAGGCTGGATGCTAGTGGGACCCAGGGCTCTTTGGATATGTATGCATCAGTTCATCTGACAGAGCATTGAAGACCTAAGATTTTTTGTATTTCATGGGTGCGTTCAAAGGTCCCTGCTGACTTCTTGCTTCTGCAGATTCTCCACTGCCACAATTGCCACCATAATAATCTTGCGGTTGCTCGCCCACAGTCTGGCTGCCCTGGTCCCCCACTTCTCTGTTAGGCTCAGTGTGTCCAGTCCACCTCAAATGCAGACCAGTTTCTTCTGCTTTTACCTTTTTGTTACTGTTTTTCCTAACTCTTGTTCTCAAGTATCTGTTGCTCCATGTGACATTCCAGGATCTTCTCGGGGAAAAGAGAATAACTTTTTGATAGAAATAAATTATATTGCTTGCTCTTAAGATGCTATTTTTTTCTCATCTCCCTCCAAGCTTAGTATTTAAGTAATGAGATGCTGAACAAATATAGGGATGATAATGTGGGTGGTGGTGTTAGTATCAGAGAAACAAACTGGGTCCAAGATTTTGAGAGTTGATAAAATCTCATGATAAATTTATAATAGAGAAAAAGCAAAGCAAAGGACAGCCACTATTTATTGAATGACAATGTCTCATATTATCACAATGTGTGTGTGTGTGTGTGTGTGTGCGCGCGCGCACGCGTGTGCATGGAAAACATGCTATGATGTGTGTATGTAGGTCAGAGGACAGCTTGTGGGAACCGAGCTTTTAACATGCCTTCTTACCTTCTGCTGAACCATTTCATAGGTTGATTTTAACCCCAAATATTCAGTAAACTAAAATCCAGAGGTAGAAATCTATTCAAGACAAGTAATGAATGATCTGGGACCTAGCACAGTGTGAGTTAAAACTCAAGTTCTTTGTTATGCTTAATCACTTAATGCTTCCATTACAGAAGACAATAAGATCCATTTACTTTAGATTAATTAGTTTTATTATTTTATATTCATGTATGTATGTTTACTAGATTCACGCCTGGTGCCTGCAGAGGTCAAAAGAGGGCGTTTTATCTCCTAGGATTAGAGTTACAGATGGTTGTGAATTGCCGTATGGGTGCAAGAAATCAAACCCAGGTCTTTGGCAAAAATAAGTGCTTTTATCTGCTTGCTAACTCTTCAGCCACCTGTAAGGTCCTTTTGAAAATGAGGTTTAATTTAGTTCTTATTGGTATCTATGTATAAAATCAGATGGGAGTTTTAAAAGAGCCTCTCCATGAGGATCATTCTGGGGAGGTATATTCAAAATCAGATACCTGAGTCCTATTAGCCAAAGCTACAGGAAGCCTTGGAACTGACTGTAACATACATCATGGTTCAAGAACAACCGGAACAAACGCGTGTGTGTGTGTGTGTGTGTGTGTGTGTGTGTGTGTGTGTGTGTTTGTGTGAGTGTGTGTGTAAGTTTGTGGGTTTTACCTTTCATTATCCTGTAAAGTACAATGTTGGATAGTGACTGCAGGAGACCAAGCACATTTTACTTTGAAGATGTTGACTAACATTCACAAACCATCAGGACCTACCAAGAATGACTAAGGATAAGATTTAGTTGATGCCATATTTATTTTGAGAAACCAAAGGTAAATCTCAGGGCTGCTGTATTTTGAGACTGCAGCATGTTTCACAATGCTTTTTCTTGGTATTCTGCTTCACATAGATGTTAGTGGTGAGTACACACTCCCTGGCTGTGCAGACAACTCTGTTTTCCCTACCTCTTTAGCTCTTCAGCTGATCTGTTCACCTACTTTTCTTGAGAAAAAATTCATGTATCCCACACTGATCTTTGAACTGGCTATGTAGTTGAGTTTGGTCCTAAACTCTTGACCTTCCTGTCTCTACCTTCCAAGAGCTAGGATCTGGGCATGGGCTACTATGATCCGCCTCTTTGTGTGTATGTATATTTGTGTGTGTTGTTTTAATATATTGGCTTCCATTAGACTTCTCTAAATAGATGGATGCTAGTAATAAATAATGAAAACATTTGAATGCCAGGAAAATGACATGCATTTTTTTCTTCCTCCCTGGCATAAGCTTTCTTAATAATTGATGGACACATCTTTCTAGTATCTCAGGGCTTTTTCTTAAAGAGACACACACCACAGGCAATGCCTAGGGAGGCTTTCTGTGTTAGTGTCAAGGTCTGAGGTGTTGACCGCTCAAACTTTGTACTTCCCAACAGAGAGGCAGTTGGTAGAAAGGGCATGCCTTTCTCATCTCAGAATGTAGAGTTGAGCCTCCTTTGTCTTCAGGCCTGTTTTTCTCCCTCTCCCTTTTCGCCTTTAAACTAGGAAAGCACCATAATTAACTCTAGCTTGTTTCTAATGGGATAATTAATGTGTGCCTATAGGAGATTACTGTGTCTTTTTAAGGTATGATGAATAGGATTGGTTTTCGTGGAAGCTACTTAGAATTCTAGCAGATGTAGGAATTGGCTCTGGAAAACATTCACACCAAATGGCAAGACATAACTAACTCTTTTTGGCAAGCTTCAGCAGGGATTAAAGTATAGAGTCATTTTCAGACTCCTGCTGGGCTTACTCTTTGTGGGCTTAGAGCCACCCATGCATAAAACCAGTTAGATGTGGATCCGAGTGTCAATCTATTGTAACTGGGGAATTGTCGGTAAGGAACTAGATCTCTGAGTCTTCATTGCTCATCAGCAGATGTGTCATAGGACTACTTCTTTGGTGTGAATCATCCCATTTGATGTCAGGGAAGCTTCTGAAATTCATAACTTAATCCATGAGCCTACTAATTGACTATCAGCCACTGTTCCAGTTAGGTGGTGAGTTCTCTTTTACCCCTAACTCTGAATGCCTAAGAATCTGTAAGTACTGAAAGAATGAAAAGGAAATGCTGTTCGTTCTTCTGTGAGGGCCACAGTAGTGGAGAAGCTAGTGTTGGGCTGTGGCCAAGTTTTTAGTTTTATGGTTTTGAAGGAGTTCAGGCTCTTAGACCTAAGAGCTACCACCCAGACTTCCTTAGCATCTTCACAGAGAGTTGGGTTTGGCAGACCTTGAAGGTTGCCACTGAGAACTGAGCTTCCTGCCTGGTCCTTCTGGTCTTGCCATCCCCTGCAGCTCCTTGAGATGTGAGGTAGAGTTGAATCACCCTGGAGATGTGCTGACCCACATCTTGTTTCTGCTCTTCTTTCGTTGCACAGGGAATCTCTGTGTATGCTGAGGGTGCTTACCTCTTTCCTTCCACCCTCTAGGACACTCAGTGCATAGTCAGAATCTCTTTGTAGCAGGCCTCCAGCTTCTGGAACACATAAGTAAGAAATGATTCTCTATTCTTGACCAGCAATCCCTCTGGGTATTGTTGGGCAGAATTCTATACTTGTTTGAATAGGGTAGAGTTAAAATATTGTAGATGAAGAGCTTTAGAGGAAATGATTAGACTAGGCTTAGCAGGGATGGACAGTGCTCCAGGGTTTGGGGAGCCATTGATTCTCTATGGTTGTAAGACAGTGAGCCGGGCATTGTCACACTGTTTGAGATGTGGAGAAAGGTGAAAAAACAGTTTTAAATTCTTCCTTTTTCATTTCCCTCCTAGCAAGGATTTAAAAAGCTTTTCAAGCACCTTCCATCCAGTGGGCTTTTTTTCTATGCATCATTGTCTAAATGTCCACAGCCACCTTGTGATCTACAGGAAACTGGCATGAAAAGACAGCCAGGGAGAGGTGCTTGGGAACACAGGTGGTCAGGCAGCTGAGTCTGGAATCCTTGGAGGCAGATCTGAAGGCAAAGGTTCAGGTGCAAGTAGTTTGTTTGGGTGGTGAAGAGCCCCTCGGAGAGTGGAGAGGTGAGGCAAAGGAAGAAGCTGCACGTGTTAGTCTGGGTTCTCTGGAGTGATGCAACCGCTGGCAAATGTCTGTCTACAAATGATGTTCTCTCTCTCTTTATGTATTTATATGTATGTACATATGTACACATACATGTATATATACTTATATATATGTAGGTGTGTGTACCTATGCTATAGTGTATGTGCACATATTATCTATTTATTACAAAGAGAGTTTGTTCATGTGATTTTGGAGGCTGAGCATTGTGCTCAATAGCCTGGAGACTCAGAAGAGCTGATGTCTTACTTTGAGTTCAAGAGAGTGTGTGGAGAAGCTTTGTGTGGCAGGGCTTTGTGTGGAGGGCTGTGTGTGTGGGAGGGCTGTGTGGG
>PVIH01014574.1:0-53180 GCA_004025045.1 Sigmodon hispidus | reverse complement strand
AAAAAAAAAAAAAAAAAAAAAAAAAAAAAGAACAGTACTTGAGCAGCCAATACTAAGGATAAAGAAAAGAGAGTTCATAGTACTTCACCACCATGATGACATGAAATGGCCCCACCAAGGAAATATTGTGTCAATATATTTAAGGTTTAAATATATTTCTAAATAATAATTCTTGTCTTTGAAGAACAAGGTTTATGAAAAATAAGATTTAAAAACAATGTTGATTTACTGAACTAAATTGATTACAATGTTAAAAATTTGCTTCCTCTTGCACAGATTAGGATTACTGATATATTCATTATTGTTCTTTTTACTAACATTGGTAAACTGTAACTAATTGGGAAGCTATATGTCCATATTTATTCTCCATGTATTTTCTCAATGTTTAGCCTAAACAACATTTATCTAGTTCAGATACATCTAAAAGGTAATTATACCCTGACCCTCAAATTCTTCAGATATATGAGAATACAGCATTTTTATAAAGAAAAATGCTTCTTATAATGAAGATAGGCCAGTCCCAAGCAACATCCTGTACCTCTTCCAAGGAGGATGAAAGAGTTTCCACCTGTTCTAAATCTAGTAAAGCCAGCCACACAGTGGATAACTGCTTTGCAAGGACACTAGACTATATAAAAAAGCAAGGACATGGGGGAATTGACTTTCCTGCATTGGAAAGATCAGATAAGTCCCTCTTTCCATATTCTTGTCCCACAAGAAAGTATGTCAAATTTTCTGGAAGTGATAGCTGGATTCTGCTACTGCCTTTGGGACTCTGGTCCCCAACAATCACAGAGAACCTTGAAACAGTTGCCTAGGTAGCTGGAAGGTGTGTCATTTCTGCTTATCTTTCTCAGATCTGATGGTTTTTAATGACTAGGGTATTGATAGCCTTACCACTTTAATAACTCTTGCCCTAAAACTCCAAGGGTCCATTTTACTGGTCTCAGCTTTTAAAATTGCATAGAGGCTGTTTGCTATAACACCAAGATGTACATTTCTTCTAGCTGTTTTACAAACATCTGCATGTTCCTGATAGTTCTGCTAATGTATCACGAAATCTGGGCTGATAGAAACTAATATCAACCTCAACATCCTCCATTTGATCCTACCGATGTTTAAGCATATTTTCCAGGTCCACTCCTCCAGCCAAAGTTGTACCTGGCAAACTTACAGAGGGTCTTTCAAGTATGCCAGGGAAAGAGAAGATATGATATCTCAGGGATTAACTGAACACCTTATTTCCCAAGTTTGTTTGTAATGCCTTGCCCTCTAGCTCCTTGACATCACTGCTGATGCAACCTCTTCAGATTCAAGAGCATGTTTGCTCTTGAGTTTGGTTCATTCGCTCTTGTCTGTTTTGTACAACCAGGACACATCTCTATTTCATTCTTTCTGGTTGGCAATCCTCACTCTTTCTAAAGCTAGTTCCATTCATATGGCAGGTGTTATTTTTTTTTCTCCTAGAAATTTGCTTTATCTGCTTTCTCAAGAAAAATATATTTGAAGTATCTAAGATGGCAGTTCATTGGAAGCTTCTTTATCTACATCTCCCACTGAGCATATCCCCACCATCAACTTCCCCATATTTTCCATTGCCAGTAGTATGTAGTCAGATTTGAACCTCTGTCCTTATATACCCCAAAAGATTGGGATGTTGGGAAGTTCTGATCTGGCCATATTCCTAGCATTCCAGAAACTACCTCTCAGAAAGCATGCCAAGAATCATGTCTTCACCCCCAGAGCACCTGCAGATTCCCCATACAAGATATTTAAGATATGGCCCATAGATTTGCCTTGTGATTTTTCTCTTCTCCAGAGAGCACCCAGGGATGCTATGCTCAATAATTATGTACTATTAATTTAGCCTGATCTGATATAATACATCAGTGGATAAATCAAATATTGAGGTGTGGAAAGCTTTCAAATATATTGTGTTAAACATTTACTAAATATTTCAAATAAAAAATATTGTTTGCCTTCATTTATTAATATTAAATTTAATAGCTAGTGCTGGTTTCATCTTTTTAGTTTACAAAAATGCATATTTTAAACATTTATGTGTGATCTAATAATTTTGAGAGCAGAAAATGTTATCAGATAATAAAATATTAAACAGTCCAAGAAAGATTTTTATCTGGGAGTAAAAAATATAATCGCTTCTAATCATTTTTTAAAATTGGTACATGCATACATAAAAAATATAAACATAAATATCAATTTTATTTAAGTTGACACATTTAAGAATTCAGATAAGCTAGAAATTAACTTCACTAAGACTTTATAATGAAATGTAGATATAATTTTTGTACTTGGCTTACTGATGGAAAAAATCAATATTTTAAACACTTCCACCAAAATATTTAATAATATACACATATAGTTTAAAATGAAGAGAATGCATTAGGCAATGCTGCTATCACCTTTAAATTAAAAAAAGTATTGTCATTAATATATTGCTGACTATGTACTTTAAGATAAACATGTGTAGCTTAATAATTTCTTTTATTATAAAGTCAATTTGAAGTGCTTGCATTTTATAACAAAAGTCTGGTACCTTCAGTTAATACAGAGGGCACCAAATGTTAAATCATGTAAAAAAATATGGAGTAAGGGTCTGAATTTTATCTAAACTCTTAGGTCACAAGTAAGCCTATAACAATTTGGTAACAGATAATGGAATGTCAAGTCATGTAAAAGAAAATCTTACAACAATTTTTACAGTCACAAATAACATTTTCTGAAAAAAAAAAACCCAGCTGTGTCTGTAAATAATGGTAAATTGATTAAAATTGAAGTGATGTGTAGAGCTTTAGAAGTTACAGATTCAGAGATTGGTTTCCTTATTTTGGGCTAGTAGTCCTATTTTTAGTCCCAGAAATAGCCAACCCTTCCAAATTCTGTATCTAAACCAACATCCTGTTACTAAAAGATAAATTCCCTTTGAAATCTATTAACCTAGCAGACTACTAGCTCCCACCAAACCCAAAGTTAACAATGTCCTCAAGTAACATGTGATGTTTTTCATCTTGCTGAAATTTCCTCTCTGATGTACTCATCAAAGTATTTTAAATTTGATTTATGACTTTTTTGTTGTGTTAGACTATAAAACTTTATGAAGCTGCTTTCATGTTGGAACATTGATTTAGGGCTAACTACAATCTGTGGTTCAAGGTCAAAGTTTCACAGAAGGGATTCAAAATATACTATTTCTTTTTCTCTTAAATAATGGTTGTGGTTTCTGCATCAGTAGGTTTTGCATTTAACATAAGAGGTTCCTGTTTATACTGGAAAGCAAAACAGCAGCTCTGTCATTCCTTAAAAGTTTATTAGCATGTGAAAAGTTAGAGATTATCTGGCCTTTGTTGAGGTCCATAGAGGCAAAGATATTCTCCTTGGTCAATAAAATATAATCTAAACTCTATCTGGTATCACAAGATTCCTAAAACATTACAGGCAATGCTTTCATCTTATAAGATTTAATCCAGCCATTTCTGTGAATCACCTAAAGAATAAATGATGTTTCTGAAAGGCTTCTTTGTCTAAATAAATGTTAACGAAATGGAAGAACAACTCTATTTTTAGAGGGCCAGTCTATAATCATAATGGGAGGAAGGAGACAGGCATGGCACTGGAATAATAGCTGAGAGCTTTACTTTGTTATCTCTAGGCAGCACACAGTGAGTGAGGGGAACTGGATCAGTGTAAGTTTTTGAAACTTCATAGTTCACTACTCCATGACACTCTTCTTCTACACACCTTCTAATTCTTTTCAAACAATGTCCCTCCCTGGTAACAAACCATTCAATTAGATAAGCCTGTGGATGTCATTCTTATTTAATCCCACAGTTACCTTAACATATATTTTTTAGTTTACTTTTGACTTCAAATGCTTTTATAATATGGAGATTCAAAATAAACTAGCAGTGATCAGTTTTCCTGATAATATTGTATTAGTAGACACACACACATACACACACACACACACACACACACACACACACACACACAAACCACCAACATTTTAGCTACAGGTGTTCTTCTAGCTTGCTTTCAGTGATTCAGCACTAACAACCATGTTATCACCAGCCACCACATGCAACACATTTTCACTGTTGCTATAAAACATAAACCCTTTTTACGTCCATACCTTCTCATCCTGCCCCCTCTTTGCTATCTTTATTCAGAGGCAGCCTTTTGTATCCCCAAATGAGGTTTGTTGCATTTCTCCAATCATTGTAAAACTCTAATATTGTAGAATAATTTTTGTACATTGCACATAAATGCCACTAAGACTGATCTAATAAAATGGTAACTGGCCAATACCTAGGCAGGATTTTGGGGACAGAGCAAATGCCAGGAAGAAGGCAACTACCAGCAAACTGAAAGGGAGCAAGACATGCAGCTGGATATGGAAATGCCATGAGTCTCATGACAACATATAGATAATGGATTAATTTAAGGTATAAGACCTAAGCAATTGGTTGAGATTCTATAATTAATAATATCTCTTCATGTCACAAGATGTCTTTTAGAAAACAATATACCTAATTATTTAATAATTGTTCTTGTTGTATATAGTTTTACTATGTTGCAATTAAACCTTTTTTATTTTCGACAAAATGGGAAAATGTTGTGAAATATACTTTTGAAAATATGAATATGTTTCACTATGATTAGATAAATATAAAGCTGAACAGCCAATAACAAGGCAGGATTTTCAAGGCAGAAAGAACAGTGAGAAGAAGACAGAGATGCCATGAGACACAGAGCTAGCAGTATGAACACTAGAGAAATGAGGTATTAAAGCCATCAGACAGAATGAGGTATTAAAGCCATCAGACAGAAAGACTACAAACACAGATGATAACCTATGCTAGAGGGCATGCAGAGGAAAGTTCTCACAGTGATGACTGGCTGGGGCTCTGCAGAGCTCACTGAATTAGGAACAGCCATCAGGGAACCATCAGGATGGGGGTGTTGCAGAGCTGGGTGCCCCATGGATAGGCAGCTGTCCACTGACATGGACAGTATGTGGAGCCTGGTGAGGGAGAAAGATCAGATTGTAGATTGTGTTTCTGTGAACAGACTGACACTTCAGAGCCCATTCCCTCCAGAGGAACACTTAGCCCAGTCTTAATGTCAGGATGTGGAAGTCAGACTTGCATGGAGTGGATGCTGAGCTGATCCTGCTTGAGACTTCTTGCCCTTTTGGGGGAGGGGATGAGTCCATAGGGAGAAGGGAGGCTGAAGGCTGACCAGGAATGGTTGAGATGGGGAAGGGAGGGGAAGTAAGGGGACACATGGATAAAAAAGACTTTGTTTTATAAAGTAAATAAAGTAAATAAATAAAATGAATTTGCTCATGCAGACAGAAATGTTACAGATATGCAGCAAATCAGGTTCAGACTGAGAAAAAAAACCTCTAAATAGGTTCCAGTTTGTTTAGCACTGTTCATAGGCTTAAAAAAGAAAAAAAAGATACAATCATACATATAAATAATAAGTAATTTAAAATAATAGTTTTTTTCCAAAGTAAAAATAAAAAAAAATATGTTATATTGGAGAGAAAGTTATTAAGAAATTTAAGACTGTAGATTCATTCACTGTCAAAGAGTATAAAGTTTGATTGGGGTACATTTCCAGAAAATCCTGGCTTTAGACATAAAGAAACCTAAAACACAAGACTGTTTATATATATATATCCTGCTCAAACATAAAACAACCACTTTATCTGAAATGTGAACAATGCATATTCTACACACACACACATACACATGTGCACACACATACACACACATATATATATATCCTTTTAGAGTTAATGTGTTTTCAGAGCAAGGGGAGTAGGGAAGAAAAGCAGGTGGCTTCATGTGAACCAGCCTCTCACAATGCCCCCATTAGAGTTTCCTCAGAGTTTTGCATTCAGAACTGCCTCACAGGTGCTGATTGAGATTGTTCAGTCTCATAGACTATTCTAGCCAGGACTAAACCATTTTCCTAATTTTCTCAGAGTTTCCTAAAGATTGCCAGTGTCCCTAGACAACAAGAAGCAGTCTAGGAAATGCAATGTCCTCATTTTCAAGCAATCCAAAAGATGGGTAGGAGTTTTTAGTTCATTCAGTGGGTGATGAAAATTTGTCATTGTTTAGGATTGTTGGTTACAAACTGTAATTTATCCTGGTCAAAAAGAAAGGTAAATAAAGAAGATTAAATTTTTGTACTTTTTTGAAGAAAAAAATGGGGAATATAGTATAAAAAGTGAATTTTAGAGTCTACTTTTGAATAACCACTAGTGTTCAATATTTCACATTAGTATGAATTTTTGTGTATGGTTACAATTTTAAAACTATTTTTGTTAGGACTCAATGTGTGTATGTTTGTACTCTTGTTTAAGGTATTATAGCTATGCAACACATTTAACAATGTTGTTTATATTTCTAGTCCTTGAAAGCTATTATTACAAACTCTTTAGGATAAAAAGAAACACAAGTTAGTAGTAAGTCACCTATAACAGTAAAACTTGTAGTAATGAAAGGTATGTTTTTAAGATCAAACATATACTTTTGATAGCCAGATGGTCTTTAAACACTTTAAGAAACTACAAAATTTGACATATAAAATGGTTTGTTAATATAAGACTTTTCATGAAAATGAGACATGACTGATTCTGACATCCCCATTTTGATTTAGGAAAGATGATGGGGATTATAGAAACATCCTGTAGTGTTGCTTTCATTGTGGCAAAGCTAGCCATTTGGACAAAAAAAATCTTGTCTTGACTGCTAACTGTATGTTGTACAAACTGATCAAGCAGGACACAAAGGAAATAACTGACATATTTTGTAAATATAAGGTGGATCAGTCCTTCAAAATGCCTGCTTTATAAAAAGTTTGTCAGATATTCTAGGCCTGTAGGCCAAAGATGGATGCCACAGTGTTGTAGAAAAATCTTAGGTGACTCTTCAGGTTGCCATTTGTCTGTTATTTCTTAGAAGTGACTTACACTGTACTTATTGTTTACTCAGGTAATATGAAATGCTTCTCATTGATCTAAAAACTAGGCACTTATAGGTGCAATTTTCCATTAATGTGTATATTCCAATGAGAATAAGAGGCATTAGCATTAAACAATTTGGAAGTAAATGTTATAAAAAAATTTTTAGTGAAAATGTGATTAACATTTTTTTATTTATTTTCATAGAATAAAGTCTTTTTTATCCATGATCTCCTTGTTCCAACTCCCTTCCCCCTCCCAACCCTTCCTGGTCATATCTTTCAACCATAGATGTTATCAGTTAACCAAGCTATTGTTATCTCTGTGAATTTACATATCTGCCTGTTTTCTGTAGCAGCTATACAGACCCAGTTTCTGTTTGGTTTTACTCTTTTTTTATTTGTGTAATTGAATATAACATACATTTTCTTGTATCAGCACACCTTGCTGTATGTATTCTTTCAGACACAACTATGGCAGACAAATGTGGAAAAAATTCCAAAAGGATTAAATTCCAGTTATACATGAACTATGTAAAAAAAATGCTAGTAATGGCTCCAGAAAATGGTCCTTTTTCTAATCCCATTAACAACTTTTATTCCAGCCAAGATCATAGTAACAAATATACCAAAATAACAACTGGAGAGTTATTTTTTAATTTCATAGTTTGATTTATGTATGTATTTTATGTAGATGAATGCTTTGTTTGCATGTAAATCTGCACGCAATAAGAAAGCACTTGGATCCCATGATAAATGATTATCAACCAGCATGTGAGTGCTGGGAATTGAACTCAGGACTTCTGGAAGATCATCTGGTACTCTTAACCACAGAGCCAATTCTCAGGCACCCTAAGAATACTTAAATTTGTGTTAAATCTATGAAAATCTTTACTTCTATTATTTTTGTCTCTCAGTTATTAAGTCTTAAAGCATTTTTTTTAATTCTAGTTCCTATTCCTTTTTGGATTTCTAATTATTTTTATCTATTTATACAATATTTTTTTTATCATACTTTTCTTTTTGATCTTTCCCACCTCCTGACTGTAAGCATTCCCAATGCTGTCATTCACCTGAGATGTAGCAGAGTTGCAGCTATGCCTCTGGGTGTGGCTATGCAAACATGGGCCCACCCACCCTCTTAAAGAAAGTGCTCACACAAAACCCTTCTACTTTTCTTCTTTTGCTCCCCTGCATCTCTGTTTGCTGTCGTGCAAATAAACTCTAGTGTGGTATTCCCAGTGTTGAGATTCCATTCACAGACATCACACAGCAAACAAAAATTGACTCTCTGTAGTTCCCTTTTCTCTCTCTCAAAAAACAACAACACTTCATTAACACAAAACCTCAAAGGGCAACAAACAAACAAACAAACAGAAACTATCTGTCTTAGGGTTATTATTTCTGTGACAAAAGCACCATGACCAAAAAACTTTAGGAGTAGTGGAGGGTGTTATAAACCTCTTTTTTTAATACTTTTTATCATTGAAGGAAATCTGGACAGCAACACAAACAAGATGCAGAGGCAATGAGGAGTAGTTTGCTCCCTATGACCCCATGGCTTTCTCAATCTCATTTTTTTTATAGAATCCAAGATCACCAGCTCAGGAGTGCCCCATTAACAATGGGATTGAGTCCCCCATTTCAAACACTATGAAAATTTTCTACAGGCTTGCCTACACCTCAGTCTTATGGAGGAATTTTTTTTTCATGTGTAAAATATTTAGATATATGTTTATTTTTATCAAAAGCAATTGTCTGACCAAAATAATTTCTACAGATATCTAGTAAAATAGTTTTCTTTCCTAAATATTTGAGATTTAACTTTTTTTGCTTTTTTTCTTATTTTGATTTTTTTATTAGGAACAGTGTCATATCTTTCATCCATGTATTGTCTTATTCAAACTCCCTTCCCCCTCCTGCCCCTCCCAGTCACTCTCTCTTCTCTCTATCACTTTATCTCCTCACTACCAAGGAGCAGAAGACTCAATAGCAGAAATAGATACATCAGTCAAAGAAAACACTAAAACCAATAAAGCTATAACACAAAATGTTCAGGAAATTTGAGACTATGAAAAGATCTAACCTGAGAATAATAGGAATAGAAGAAGGAGAAGAATACCAGCTCACAGGCATAGATAATGTATGCAATATAATCATAGAAGAAAAGTTTTTCAACTTAAAGAAGGAAATAAAGATATAAGAAGCTTACAGAACACCAAATAGATTTGCCCCCCTAAAAAAGTCAGCTTGCCACATTATAATCAAGCCACAAAACATACAGAACAAAGAAAAAAAAACTAAGAGCTGCAAAAGAAAAGGGCCAACTTACCTATAAAGGCAGACCCATCAAAATAAGACCTGACTATTCAATGGAAATGATGAAAGGTAGAAGGGCTTGGTCAGAAGTTATACAGATGCTAAAAGAGCATGGCTGCCAACCTAGACTACTATACCCAGCAAAACTATCAATCACCATAGATGCAGTAAACAAGATATTGAATGACAAAATCAGATTTAACCAATACCTATCTACAAATCTGGCCCTTCAGAAATCATTAGGGCAAGGAATTTTCTTATTTGAAGTTTTCTCTACTCAGATGACTTTAGTTTATATCAAGTTGACATTAAACTAGCCATCAAACAACAAAATTGTAATAACAACAAATTAAGCACACAAAATAGAATAGATTTCACTTCATATTGGTCAGCTACTCCTGAGCTTGAGACTTTCCCTGGACTGTGCTTGATATACTTGATATACATTGTTGTTCTATTGAAAACAACTGATTTTCCATCTAGTTACAGGTATCAGTTTTAAAGAACTTTCTGGTTAGAAATGAAACTGTATTCCTACTTTTCATTTTTCTTTGGCTTGAAGTTCTGTAGGTATACTGAATATTATTATTGTTTCTGAGTTAATATGTGCCTCAAACTTACTGTTTGTCAAAGTACTATTTCCTCGTAGTCACTTGAAACTCTTGCTTCTAAAATTTTTCTGTCACTTCTCCCATATAGATACCCAAGCTTTTGAGTGTAGAGGTTTGATAAACATATTACATTTTGGGTAGATTTTTGTGACATCTCTCACTCTATGCATATTGTCCTTGGGTTGTTGTCTGTGTTAATTATCATCTACTACAAGAAGAAACTTCTCTCATGGGAGTTATTTGTGCTCAAATCTATAAGCATATCAATATGTCATCAGGGGTCGTTTTGTTGCTATGCTTATTTAACAGAATAATAGGTTTTTCCACAGTGCTCATTATTTTCTGAGAATATTATTTTTAAATATAATATATTTGAATGAGTTTTTTTCTTTCTTCCTTCCTTTTAAAGAAATGGTTTCCTTATATAGTTCTGGCTCTCCTAGAAGTCGCTCTGTAAAACAGACTGGCCTCAATCTCACCAAAATCTGCCTGTCTCTGCCTCTGGAGTGATAAATAAAAGGCCTACTACACTATTTCTAGCTTAGAAATATTTCTTATTTTCAAACATTTAAAAGAAATTTATTGTATCAGTATTAGAAGCTAGAATTGAAGTAGGTGATTGTTAGGTTTTGCACATGGCGCATGAATGGAAGCTCAACACCAGGAATACCACACTAGGGTTTATTAGAGCAGTAGGCAGAGGTGCAGGTGGAAGGGAGTGGAGAAGGAGAGAGAAAGGGGACTTGTGTGATCACTTTTTTTAAGAGAGTGGGTGGGCCCATGTTTGCATAGCCACACCCAGGGGCATAGTTGCAACTCTGTTACATTCCAGGTGAAGGCAAGCCTTGGAAATGCTTACAGTGATCTCATTGATAATGAAATAAAATCATTGTGGACTGCATGCTATTAAAAATAATCTCTAGCATACCTTAGCCTACTTCCTTCTGAAGTATAACATATTTTTATTAATATTATTGTGATGGTAGTATATAAAGTAACACATTTAATTGGTTTATCAACACCAGATGACAAATATGATGTTCCTTCCCAATTTAAAGAGGAGGAACTGAAGCATAAATGAATTAAAAAAATACCTACAGCTATTTGTTGAAAAGTTAATATTATAACCTTAGAACAAATGCTATAAAATGCATTTTTAAACATATAAAACTATACTATTTATTTTTTTCTAAAAAATTAATCTGAGTTTGTTTCAGCTGAATTGATATGTATATATATAATTTAAGAATGATAGAAATCTAATAACAATATATAAATATTACAATATATAATATTACATCTCTTCTGTATCTAATATCAACTTATTCCAAAGAAAATAATACATATTTTTGTATATTTATAAATTTTTATCAAGTATATTTGTAAAAGTTATATTACCCCCAATTGATGACATACATTATTATTCTGCTCTCATAATCCTCATGGTAATAGCACATTTTGTTTTAAAAATGTTAAATTATATACCCTATGTTATTACAAGATTAGCAAGATATATAAAATTCTTCAAGAAAGCCACAGAGCATTACTACTGTAAGCATAGCTTTAGTAGTCATATTGACCTACAGGAAACTAAACTTTGCCAGGATCTTAGAAAAGTAATTTAATTTCTATATGTCTGTTTTTTTCTTATCTAAAATATTTAAACCACACAAGTAAATACTCCATAAAATTTCATTGAAAATTAAAAGCACAAACCTTAAATTTAACTTACAACAGTGCCACACTCAAGCACTGTGTAATATTAGTTTTTTTGTTATTATTAAGGAACAAACTATGTGACTTTGGGCAAAATAATGTAAGATTTTACAACCCTTGCCTGTAAAACAAAGTGAATGACAGTACTTAACCTACAGAGTATCTGATGAAATTAAATAAAATGTAAAACAGAAATACATGACATTATAAGGTGTGCAAAGAAGTGTCAGTTTCTATTTAGCACACATTAAAATGGATAAAGATAAAAACTATGGATGTTACTGGACAGCAAATAAGGATCAATAATTTTAGCCTCTTTTTTGCTCTATTTCTCTAGAGCAACATTCCATTGTAATTGGTAGTGAGAATATTTTACAAAAATGTCTGCAAAAATAGCTTGATTCCACAAAACTCAATTATCTAATGCAATAATCTCCCTACATGAAGCTTTAAAATGTAGGCAAATAATCAAATAGTTTTATTTCTACAGCACAAAATTTAAGCACATATGAATGTAGGAGTCTCATATTTTTCTCCAAAGGAAAGTCTGGCTTTCATGATTAAGATAATAGCATACCTGAATTATAGAAGTAGTACCATAGAGTAGACCATAGACATACTTAGAAGGAAAAAATGTTACATGCTGTGTGTTCGGAGAGGTGTTGATATAGAATCTTGTTAAACTTGTTCCAAGATTTCCATTGGTGTATATGTAATATAGGTGCTGTTTGTCAACACAGCCGAATAAAGCAAAGATTGAACAGTTTTAATTAAAAAAAAAAAAACTTTCCATGAGAAACAAGTTACTGTATTTCTATTCTTACATTGCTTAAGTAAATAATTCTCTAAATGAGTAGAAACTATGCATTCAGTAGCAGCATAGTAACTACTGCTTCCCTTAATTATTTTTCTTGGGCTATTGATGTTTTAACTTTAAAAATTTTACTATATAGATGAATGAAATGCAACACATTTGCAAAGCAATTATCCATATGGTACATAAACATAGGCAATATAAAGACATAATATTATTTGCTATCAACAATGGAGAAAACTAACATTTATTGATTTACTAAATAAGAATTATATGAATGTACAAACCACATCTATTTTATAATACCCATAGCAGAGAAATTCAATTCCAAAATTTTTACATGAGAAAATTAGAAAAATAGAGATTTTTTTAAGGTTTTGGGGACTATGTTAATGTCATACCAATAAAAATAGAAGTAGGACTTCACTTTAGATGGCTCATGCAAAAGACATTCTACTAATTAGTATAAAACACATGCCAATGTTTAGAAATGATTTAAAAACAATCAGAATTTTGTGGAGATTTAAAAAAAGTAGAGAATTTTGTCTTTTCTCTCTTCTGATATGTTAGGTAAGGTTGATAGTTCTTTTGAAAACTTCTAACAATAGAAATACACGCAGAGTATTTTAGAATTGAGTGTTGATACAATTTTACTGTTTAAATTGTAATGTGTATGTGCTTGAGAATTCACATCATGTACCTGGTCCAATAACACTATGATTTTTTTGCATTACCCTAAAAAATTAATGAAGTAGCTTCCATTATTCTATGTACTTTTATAATTGAAAAATAAACTATATTATTTGTTTGGACCAGTACCATCAGCAAGTAATATTATAGCATGCAGCTTAATACATAGTTTTTATATTTCTCCTAAGATATATTTTGAAGAATGTCTTTTAAGTTTAAAACAATCAAGCTATTTATCTCAAATATTTAGGTAATAGCTTATATTTGTTAAAAATGATATTAAGTATATGTAGTAATTTGAAGAAATAATGTTTTTTATAAGATCACGCATATTGAAAAATATAGCCTTGATAGTTGAAGTATATTATTGGGGATAGACTTTGAATGTTTATACATGAATAAACTATTTATATTCTTCTCATACATTTTCTCCTAATTTAACTCCTCCTCTATCTGATATACTTCATTTTAAATGCACATGAACTCTCTTTCTTTAAGTGTTTTTTTATAGAACATGCGTATACACACAAACATACACATGCATATGCATGTGCACGTATAACATGTTGATTCTATTTAACATTTCTCTTATGTATATCTACAAATTATAGCTATCTAATCAAGAGCTATACAATTTCAATGCCAACTGTCAAGCCAACATGGATGGAGAAATTTTACAAGACTCTAATCCTGGATAAATTGTTCCCCGCAACTGATGACTGCTGAGGGAAGGGAAATCAGTCTTTTCTAAGAACAAAACCACTAATGATTTACTCAATCCCAAATAGTCAACTTCCCTAATTTCTTAACTATAAGAATGATTAATATAGATAGTATAGTCGATGAAGCATTTTACTTTATTTACAAGGAGTTTAGTATCATAATTACCAAAATTAATAAAACTACCAAAACATTTGATAAACTGAGGCAAAAATTTCACAGATGAAAAATCAGTGAAAATAATTATATAAAAACAGATATTAAAGATACTAATGAAATAAGACAAGTTAACTATGCCAGAATCCTACATATAATGACAGAAAAAAAATGAAGATTTCCCTCAACATTCTTATTCTTGTGTTCTACTACCCTGTTCTTATTAAGATCTTATTTTTATTTTTTTATTTTTGAATAAAGTCTCATTTTATCTATGTATCAGTCTTATTTTATCTACGTATCCCCTTGTTCAAACTTCCTTCCCCCATCAGACCCCTCCTGGTCACTCTCTGTTCTCCTCATGTCATCTTCTCCCCTTAAAGGGCAGGAGGTCCCAAGGTGGCTTAATTTAACATCTACTTCAGGCAAGTCTAATTTCCTCATCCCAATATTAAGACTGGGTCAGGGGTTCCTCTGGAAGGAATGGACTCCAAGAGCTTGTCCAAAGTGCTTCAGATCCCAAGCTGTTCAGTGGCTGTGTTTTGCAGCTTGGTGGTGCTTTGCTTTATGTTTAAAATCGACTAATGAGTGAGCACATCCCCTGCTTATCTTTCTGGGTTTGTGATACCTTGCTCAGGAGGATATTCTTCAAATCCATCCATTTGCTTGTGAATTTTGGAATATTTTTTCTTACTGCTGAGTAGTACTGCATTATGTGGATGTACCACATCTTGTTAATCCATTCTTCAGTTGAGGGGCATCTAGGTTTTTTCCAGGTTCTTGCTATTACAAACAATGCTGCTATGAACATATTTGAAGATCTTTCTACTCTGTCTCCACCAAGCCTTTTTAATGATCTCTTATTTTTACATACCAATTAAATCTACCACTGTTAAGATTCAAAACTAGAATTTACAAAATAAAGAAAACATGGTGTTTGACTTTCTGGGTCATTATATGACTTTCTTCTGAGACATGGCCTCTGCCTGCACATGCTATTTGCATTTCCTTTTACTTTTAAAACCTTTTATCTTATTTTTTATTAAAAATAATAATAATAAAAATGATAAAATAAAAATAACTGATAATAAAAATAATAAAAAAGAAATACAAAAATGTATCCCCCTACTCACTTATCCTTCCGAATTCCCATTCTCTCCCAGTCTGCCTTCAGCCTGCCCTCACTCCATCCCCCAATCCCTTCCCTAACAAGGACAGAAAGTCCCAAGGTGCGTCAGCTCAGCATGGGCCATCCAGGCAAGTCCGATTTTCTCATCCCAGTAGGAAGACTGAGTTAGGCACTCCTCTGCAGAGAATGGGCTCCAAGGTGCCAGCCCATTTACAGGAACACAGTCTGATCCCACCCCCAGAGGCTCACATATTGCCCATGCTAATTGTCACTTGCCTACCATTGGAGGGCCTAGCACTTTGTCCTATGATTCTCTGCATTTTCTGAACTATAGTATAATTCAAAAAAAAAAAATCGACAAATCTTTCTATCTCTCCCTCCTTGGAGCCGGAGCTAGATGTGTATACTCCAGATGCCTGACTTCTTACAAGGGTGTAAAAATTAGCAGACTCTATCTTGAGAAAGAAACTTCTGAATGCATAAACTACATACAGTGAAACTGTATAAGAATCTGAGAGCAAAATTAGTACAAATACATACAATTTCACAAAACTATTTGTTATCAAAAAATGTTCAATGACTCCACCTTTTATTTTGACTATCTTTGAAGATTAATTTTAGCCATTTGTCTATTTGACACTAAAAAACAAGACATAAAAATATACTTTCAGACTGGCTACTTTCATGAACACCACTTTTTGCTCTCAATGACAACCTTGAAATTCATATGGTGTACAAGGTACTATTATAATTTGGCAGAACATCTGTCAGGTACATATCATTGACCTAGAGAAAATGCGTAACATGAATACAAAACACATACCATTGGGATTTCAAAATTAATTTACTATTTTATGCTATTCATAAATAGCTTCCTATGAAAGAAATAAATAAACAAATTTTCTTCTGTGTACTGTATTCATTAGCTTTCTAGCACTTTTTTTGAATTGAAGAAAAGTCATAATTTTGATCAAAGATTGAAGTATAAATTAATATGGTAATTTTGAGAAACATTTTGAAAGTCTCTGGCAAGACTGATTATATGCCTGAAGCTGAATTTATCAATTATATTTAATTGAGGCATATAGTCAGGAAAAAACACAAATTTAATAATGTTTAAGTCAAAGAATATTCACAAATAATTTTTTCTGTTACTTAAACTTGGAAAACAATCTGAAAGTCAATATATAGTATAATATACAAAGCAATATTTTAAGATATTGGAATCAGTGAATGAAAATTAAAGTAATACCTGAATAAGTACTACATCAATATTTATGAAAAAATAAAGATTATACAAAAAAAACTTTTAATCTGGACCCATGGAAAAGAGTAATTTGTCTAGCATATATTTCAAATCATATAAAAATATCATTCCAGGATTACAATGCAGAAAAAAAATGAAAACAAAACTATTATGTGAAAGACCACAACTGTGTTTATTACTGCTAGAACTTGGAAGGCAGACTTAGCTATCTTTAAAAGTATTTATAATTTTTGGAAATAAATAGTGATAAAATTGCTATTCAATGTATAACTCTTTTATGTACCACATACACATATTTTTTCCACACTGTCTTTGACGTAATGAACCATAAATAGAGGGACATAAGTACACAAGGTAAGTGTGCTCCATGATATGTGACTTTTTAGTCAAGAAGTCCTTGCAAAAAGAAATAGCATGAAGGCACAGGGGTGGATATTTAAACAGAACCAATACACCAAAGGAGAATGTGTAGGAACATTTTAAAATTGTCAAGTCAATTTGTATTTAGCAGAATTTCTTTTTTTTTTTTTTTGCTAACAAACTCAAAACATTTTTTATTATATCACATTTTTTTCTTATTCATGGTTTTATTAGAGTTATAAATACTGTTTACTTATTACAATTGGGAGATAGTGTTTTATTTTTTTCACTTATTACATATTGAATAACTTTGCTAATCTAAGTATGCTTAGTTACTATTCCTAATTTTTTTATATGAAAAAAGTCATTTTTTAATCAATGTATCCCCTTTTTCAGGCTCCCTGCCCCATCCCTCCCCTCCTAGTCACTCAACTTCTCTCCATAACTTTATATCCTCCCCAGCAAGTCCAGGAGGTCCCAAAGTCCCAAGGTGGCTTAGTTCACCATCCACTCCAGGCAGATCTGCTTTCCTCACCCCACATTAAGACTGAGTTAGGTGTTTCTCTCGAGGGAATGGGCTCCAAGTTGCCAGTCCAAGGTATTTCAGACCCCAAGATGTTCAGTGGTTGTGGTTTGCAGCTTGGACATGCTTAGCTTTTTTGTTCAAAGTCAACCAATGACTGAGTACATCCCCTGTTTATTTCACTCAGCAGAATATTCTCCATATCCATCCATTTCCATGCAAATTTTGGGATATAATTTTTTCCTCACGGCTGAGTAGTACTCCATTGAGTAAATGTACGATAGTTTGTTAATCCATTCTTCAGTTGAGGGTCATCTAGGTTGTTTCCACTTTGTTGGTATTATTAACAATGTTGCTATGAACATAGTTGAGCTAATGCCTTTACCTTTGGAGTGCAAATGTGCATCATTAAGGTATATGCCCAGTAGTGGTATTGCTGGGTCCTTGGGGAGATTGATTCCCACTTTTCTGAGAAATTGCCATACTACATTCCAGAGTGGCTGAACCAGCTTACATTCCCATCAACAATGGAGGTATGTTCTCCTTGCTCCACAACCTCTCCAGCATAGGCTATCATCTGTGTCTTTTACCTTAGCCAATCAGACATGTGTCACGTAGTATCTCAAAGATGTTTTGATTTGCATTTTTCTGGTGGCTAAAGATGCTGAGTCCTTTTTCAAGTGCCTTTCAGCCATTCATAATTTTTCTGCTGAGAATTCCCTTTTTAGTTCTGAACTTCATTTTATGATTGAGTTATTCAAGATTTTGGGTTCTAGTTTCTTGAGTTCTATATATAGTTTAGAGATCAGTACTCTGTCACTTGTAGGATTGATGAAAGTCTTTTCCCATTCTGTAGGCTGTTATTTTGTCTTATTGACAGTGTCCTTGGCTTTACAGAAGCCTCTCAGTTTTAGGAGGTCCCATTTATTGATTATTGTTCTTAGTGTCTGTGCTACTGGTGCTATATTTAGGTAGTGATCACCTGTACCAATGTGTTGGAGAGTATTTCCCACTTTCTTTTCTATCAGATTCAGTGTGGCTGCATTTATGTTGAGGTCTTTGATCCACTTGGATTTGAGTTTTGTGCAGGGTAATAGGTTTGGATCTACTTGCATTTTCCAATGCACTACCATCCAGCTATGCCAACACCATTTGTTAAAGATACTGTCTTTATTCCACTGAGTATTTTGGGTCTATTTGTCAAAGATCAGGTGTTCATAAGTTTTTGGTTTATGGCTGGATCTTCAGTTCAATTCCATTGGTCTCCAAGTTTGTTTTTATGCCAGTACCAAGCTGTTTTTATTACTGTAGCTGAAGTCGGGAATGGTGATTTAGCATACTTTCAAAATTTGGCCTGCCCTCTCCTACAGATATAAAGAAAACAACCTTTCTTCTCCCCATAAATTAGTCTTTTTTTTGTTAAATATTCAATTATTTTCCTATGAAAGGGAACAAATTCTGTGATTCCCTAGGTGACTAACAGCAACTGCATTACACTATGGTACATATTAAAGTGTGTAAAATATAAATGTATGGGCTGGAGACACATATCAAAAAGTAAAAGTTCTTTTCACATAGGCCTGATAACCCAAGTTTGATGATTAAAGAACATATAAAAAAAGGTTGATGGGGAAAAGACCTTGAATAAGGATATACAGGGATGGAAAAAAAAATTCAGAGGGAAAGATGAACACAAAGAAAATATAGGTGTAGCAATCTTATTTGTATTTCTTCCCTTGATAAGCCATGCTTATCATTCTTATCCTCTGTATAGTTATTGTTAACTCTTCCACATTTTAAATTCTTTTTACTGTTTTTTTTGATAAATACAAAATAAAGAAGGAAAATAAAATAAAATAAAATAAAAATAAAAAAAAAAGCTTGATGCAGAAACATGCAACTGAAATCTCAGTATTCTTACTGTAAGATGGGAGGAAGAGATGAGAGAGTATTGTGAGACAGCTAGCCTACAGTGCACTGCTCAGTGATATAGATAAGAATGATGTTTCAACAAGGGAAAAGATCCCAACATTTATACTTTGATCTACAAGTTGTGTCATGCATTGCATAGGTATATACCCTCTACACACAATTAAAAATATTTACAGAACAATGCAACCATTAATATGGAAGACTAATTTAGTTCTACTATATTTTAGGCTAATGAAGTGGTATGATAGAATTCAATTAGTTAGAAAAGCATAATTCAGATTTCTGCTCTAAAAAAAATCAAAGAGCAAGGCATCTAATTACTTCAGTCATTTCATTTGGAATTATTTATATTTATATGTTTGACAACTTTTTTACAATGTGGTTTTGTACTTCTTGATAGTTTCACTGTTATAATATTCTTCACTTTCAGTTAGAATATAGTATGAAAAACATTCAACAAAAAATTTAATAATAATTCTGTGCAAGATTACATTTTTTTATTTTTATGTTTTTTCTGTATTTTCAACATAAGTAATAAATTTCCTAACATATTTCTGATCAATTTAGGTTTCCTTGTTCTTTAAATACCAATGGGTTTTTAAGTGAGATATCTGAGTTGTCAGGCACAACATTACAGAAAGAACAGAAGGAAATCTATCAAAAAGTTACTAGAAAAAGTCTCATCTTTTGTTAAATATTAGAAAGTTAAAGATTTCATGGACACAATGCAGAAGTTAGACATTTTACTTTTTGTTTAATGTTTTTTTTGATACTACTTCAATATCAAAGTAATTTTCTTCCCCAACTGCAGGCACAATAATACATTTTCTGTAGAAGTTGGCAAATATCACAAATTTAAATTTGTAGGTGGCCATAGTGGCATGATCATAAAGCTATAAGAATAAATGGTTTTAAAATTAAACATAAGATATAGACCATGATTGGAATTTGTATGTGACACTAGTCCTAATAGAACAGCAAATAAAGAAAATGATGTCAAAATATGTTTCTGGGCTACACTGATTTAGAGACAGTGGGTTTTATTATTAATTTTTATTTTATTTCTATATTTGATATAAAAGTGTATCTAATAATCTAAAATGCACTGGCAAAGCACAAACTTTCTGGCAAAGCACATCTAGGCCAAAAGAGAGCATTTAAATATTAAATTTGAAATCGTGTCACCTGTCCTGGGATACAACCCCTGGAACAGATTACTCGGGCAAGATATTAGCAATATCAGATTCAGTGGAAGGTTGTGCTGCTGTGTCATTCTCCCAGTGCAAAGAAAATTGGTAATATTTCATTTTCAACTTAAACCAGTGCTGGCACTAAACAAAAACCAGATCATTGTCATCATGATATCAAGATTTGCTGTCCAATTACATGAAGTTCTAAAAGGCTTTATATTTATATATTTACTGATTATATTCTCATAAAATATGTTGGCCTATGTGTAATTTGTATTTCTGTCTTATGAACAAAGCACTAAAATCACATTAGGGTGAAATTATGTACTAAGATTTATGTTTATTTTGCATAGCTAATACTTAGACAAAATATAAAATTAGGACACTGATATAAAACATGTAGTTTGATAATCTGCATTTAATTATATCACTTTTCTAATTTCCTTGTGATATGGTATGAATTTCCTATTTTATCTAGAGAAAATTAAGTAAAATGCATAGACAAAAATACATAAATTTTCTATCTTAAGAAAAATTGTATGACAACAATGAAAAAATAAATGGACTTGCTGTATAAAGAGCAGATAAACTCATATTTTTCATTGTCTGCAATACATGAGAATTTTTTCTAAGTATTTTATTTACAAAGTTTATTTGTCTATGTGGGAAACATAATATAGGCACCAAGAATAAATTTCTTAGAAAATAAATTAATGATAAAGTAAAGGGAAAGCATTAAAGTACACAATTTAAACCAAGATAATCTCAAAAATTCTTTTGTTTATTTAAGATTTTTTCCAAATATTTTCCATTTGCTTGTCTTTTATTCAGAAATATAAATATATTTATTTATAAACAATATATAAACTATTATTCATGTATTAATTATATATAAGTATATACATATTATATGTATTAGTTATATAAGTATATATGTATCAGTAGTTTAGCCATACTCATCTTTAAAACTAAATGATTTCTTACTGTATTCTTTAATCTATCACATGGCTGTTTTTTAACACCTAGTTAAACTTTCATTCATTTAAAGGAATCAATGGTCTTACGAAACTTTCTTCATAATTAAAACAAATTGTTGCTCTACAATTTTATGATTTTTTTTGTACAGAGACACAGACTTATATGAATTCTTTTGTATTGTGTTGCGTATATTCATCATGTTTATCTGCCATTTCTGACATTACTAAACACATTCAAATTTGTATACTATAACTGGATTCCATGCTAGGTTGACATAACAAAGTGTTGTAACTTAGTCCTTCAGATTTTATCAATTCAAATAACCTCCAGGAAAGCACCAATAGTTTAATACTTCCAGCAATTATTTTTTTTCTTCATCGTGATACGAAAGTCTTAAATATCATATAAACTTTTTAGATGCTTTTCCATGTTAAATATACTTAGACTACCAATGAGTTATTAAGTATTATTCAGTTACTGAATCTTCTTAACACATTTCTTGTTAGCTTAGCTATTTGGTCTGTTATGTCACTTCTGGTAGGTTTGTTTTTGTTTGTTTGTTTATATCATCAGAGGATACTGATAAAATGTGTTTAACATGATGTTTCTTTAGGAAGAGAAAGAAAAAGGTAATACATAAAGAAAAATTTAGGACTAAAGAAAAGAAAAAAGAGGAAAAGGAAAAGGAGAAAGGAAATGGAAAAGTAGACAAAAATCACACACACTCTAATTTGAAATTCAGCCTAATACACATCATTCATCTAACTTATGCTCATATAAAGATAAAAAATAAGTCAAAAGTCATACTGAAACCACTATCAACATGTGTAGTCATGTATCTTTTTACAGAAGGATTATTTATCTTTGTTTTATGTACTTTTTTTGCCCAGATGTGTATCTGTATATCTGTATCATGTGCATGCCTGATGCCTTCAGAGGCCAGAAGAGGGTCCTGGGTTCCTAAAAACTAGGGTTACAAATAGTCATAAACTTCTATTTTGTTGATAGAAATAAAACTCCAGTACTCTAGAAGAGAAGCCAGTGCTCTTATCTTCTGAGCCATTCCTCTATGCTTTACAATCCTATCTTACACATTACTTGCTCTCACTAGAGTAGGAAACATATCTAAACTTTGATATTATTATATACAGTTAAGAGACTATACTAGAGATATATAACAATTTTAACACTCCAAGAGCTTTCTTTATTGTTTTGTCAATCCCTTTAGATAATATTTGAAATTTTGTATCATTTATTCTTTTATTTTGCTTAGTGTCAAAACCAAAATATCCTATGAAATTCTCAATGGTACATAAAATTGATAACATAAAGAATTCTCCTTTTCCTTTTAGTGTATCATGTATTCAACATTTTAAATATACAGCAATTTGTTTACCTATATTTTTAATCATGAGATTAATTCTATTTTGAAATTATGTTTAAAAAGCCATTATATTATGAGCCTTTCACACACATACATACATACACACACACATAATGTTTATTGTTAGGAAAGTATTAACAAAACTAATGTACAGACTATGTGGTGGACACGAACTTTAGTTTCAATAAATAACAAAAATTATCTGAGAACAATTATGTTATTTATCATTATAACCAGAAATTTATTGGTAGTTTTATTTTCTTTGCAATTCTATCAGAATTGTAAATAATCAGAGTTTAGACTCTAACAATACTAAGCTGTTTGCACTTCTGCAGTGGTATCAAGTTATTCAAATATTTAAACATTTTATTCTCAACTGCCATGTTAAAGTTATTGGTCCCTTGTATATTTTCTTGTTTAAACACCAGTCAGTCTTTTATTTAATTATTGTCATGATGGTCATCTAATTGTTGAGTGATAAAACTCATAATATGTACCAGGTGCAACCCTCTGTTATAATCGCTTATATAGACACCAACATGAACATATGTACACTCACAAACAGATGATAATGCTTTGCATTATGTGGATCTTGGTTTCAATGACATTTGTCTGTTGAAGAGTAAAATGTTCAATTATGAATCCCAAAGTCAGTCATTTTCTTTTTGTTTCTTTTTCTAGTATATGATTTCTATTTGATGTTATCTTCAAACCAATGACCTGTACTACATAATATCAAGTGTTGAAAATAATGTGGGGCACTCTATTTTTCTTGAAGGTGATAGAATAATTATCCTCTTTTACTCTTAAAAGATTTATAGCTTTAATAAAAAATGTTAAGAAAAAATTAGATGAATGAAATCAGTTTGGAAGTTGTAGAGCAAAGAGAAACTTCTGAAACATGGTTCAGTGAGTTGATTCTCAGATACTCTCAATTCTTTAACAATGTTACACTGAATTCTATATTCCATGTATCTGACCCATACACTATTTCTTTCTGTCACATCTAGTGCTGGTACACTGTGTGCCTCTATAAAATTCTACTGTACAAAAATTCTCTTGGTTATATTCTATTACATTAAAATCTTTAAAAATCAAAAATAATTTTATCTTCTGTCAGATATTAAACACAATACTTCCAAGAAAAAGTAAATGAAATGAGATTTTTATGAGGAAGAAGAAAACAGAAGAATCTAAAAATGTACAGAAGAGGGAAAACAATCAAACAAGTGAAGGGCAAGCACAAAGTAAGAATAGAATAAAGAAAAGTTTGTATTTTAAACTAAATCTCCCTTGCATGCCCATTTAAATCAGCTAATTTGAAGTTAGTAGAATTTTAGTTTCTGTGAAAAAAAATTAATTTTAAAGGTGAGAACAATTGAATTCTGAGAATTTTGGTGTAAAAATACTGTATAATTTAATGAACACTTCCCCATCCATGTAGTGATTTTGGCTGGCCTGATCAGATGCAATGTACCTAAAGGTCTATTAGCAATTGTCATCTGAGAAAAGATGAATTAATTTCTTTCAGAAATACAGCACCAAAAGGGTTAAAACAGCTCCAGGAGATTGTCCTATATTTCTAAACAACTATGCTTAGCATTTGTTGTTAATATACACAGGAAAAGACCACACTACCAATGATCCACGCTAGTTTATTTGGGCAAGTTGCCAGGCAGGTACAAGGGAAAGAGAAGAGAAAGGAGAGACTGACCTGCCTCATGACATTCCCTTATGGGAAAGCAGGTAGACACAGGTTTACATAGCCACACATAAAATTGGAATATAGATGAAATGGGAGTTAGTGGTTTACATGGCTCCACCTGGTCATGCATATATATGAGAGGGACATACGTTCTACATGCAGCATGTGCCAGTACAATGGCAAGTTAGCTGTGTTAGCACCTTTATCAAGTAACTACCTTGTGCCAGGAATCCTTATATATCTCACACTTAGGTTTATTATAAAAAGTTTTCCAGGTTTATGTAGGAGGAAGAGGTACATTGATTGTATAGGAACAGGGTCAGTAGTTTCTTGGGTTTCTGTAAGATGGCATAGGGGTCATTAGATTTTTTGGATAATTAGAGTTATATCTTCTAGTAGATAGTCTATTGGTCTCTGAGGCACATTTTCTTCACCCTGGATGAGTTCAAGGCATGGTGTGATGAATCTTAAGTTGATTTTTGATTTTCTATATTTTGATGGTAAGATGGATTCTGGGGTTTTCATTCTCCAAGTGCAGCCTCTGAAAGGTTACTGAGCACAAAAGTTCTAGAGTGAGAGGAGAAGGCAATGCCTTTTGTTTACTGGTAACCATCTCAACTTCAGCTCTGAGTGCTTCTGTACTCTGCAGAAGCAGGCTGGAATAGTAAACTCAGAGACAAATTATAAGGAGGGATAGATTATATAGTCTTACCCTTCTGAAACTGAAGGGGAGGGAGCAGGTGTGATTACCTTGGAGAACAAAGTGTTTAAGGTTAGACTGATAAATTCAATAGAGGAAGCTTTCAAGTTTGGCAGTTGTGGAGGTTATAAGAATTACTTTTCAGGGTCCCATCTATTTTGGGGAGAGAGGGTGAAAGTGTTGGCTTGGAGGGAAAAAAAGGACTTGATCCTCAATGCTAATTTGGGGTGAACAGGGGTTAACACATGGTTTAGGCAGCAAATAGTCTAAAATCCCACAGAAGAGAATGGAGATGATGAAGAAGAGGAAAGAGTAAGTGATCAGGGAATGGGGAAAATTTAGGAGATATCCCAGTGTGAAGTACTGAACTTCCATATAGGATCTCAAATGATTAGATACCAAGAGCTCTAATTGGAAGAGCTCTGTGTATGAAAAAAAAAAAACAAACTAGAGGTAATAATTTTACCCAAACTAGGCGAAGTTCTTAGGAATATTTTTAACCGCTGAGCCATCTCTCCAGTCCCTCTTCTTAGGATTATTTTTAAGGAACAGTTTCTTCATTCCACTTTGCCTGATGACGAAGGGCATCAAGATATTTAAAAGTGTCAGGGAATATTGAATGTCCTAAATAATTTTTGAAAAATCTGTGAGGTAAACATTGGACCATTATCATATTGAAGAGAGGCAGGAATCCCAAACCAGGGGATAATCTCTAAGAGGATGTCATAAATTGAGCCCTATTACTACCAGTGGAATATGCATCTGTCCACCCAGAAAATGTATCTATCTGACCATGGCAATTTTGGAGAAATACTACTGCCAGTTTGTTGCTGGAATGCCCTCCCCCCTGGTTTGGTGGTTCAGGAATGGATTGCTTTGGCATTTGGAGTTGGGGGTCTGACTTTTGACAAATTGTACAAAAGGCAGTGATAGATTTTAAAAACTGCAGGTCTTCAGAATTCGGTTGGAGATGGGCCTTAACAAAGTGAAGCAGGGCCTGGCTGGTAGGGTGGAAAAGTTGACCTGGATAAGACAGAGACAGAATCTCTCTAGTATTAGGAGGTGATTGTATTGTGTGGATTCCCTGAGGTGAATGTGATGAGATATTAAAAGCACCCTAAAGGGTCAGTATTCTGGCTGCCTGATCAGCTTTGTTGTTTCTTTTGGAGACAATGGGACTGTCTGTCTGCTAAGACTGACAGTGAATAATTCTGATGGATTCAGGGAGGTTGGAAGCCTTTAATTTGGCCATACTAGGCTCAAATTTAAAATTAAACTTCCCTTCATTGTAAGAAGCTCATGCTCCTTCCAGATGACAGTATGTGACAATACAGTATAAATAGCATATTTGGAGCCTGTGTAAATATTTATGGATTGTCTCTTTGCTAAATGGAAGGCTTGGGTGTGATCTATCAGTTTAGTCTCTTGGATTGTGGTGTATGAGGTGAATGCTTATGTCTCTACTGTCTCAGTGTCTGATACTATGGTATAGCCTACTTTTTGTGCCCACTCATGTAGAAATGAACTGTCATCTGTATACCAGATGGCCCAGAGCAATGTATTCCCTTGTATGTGTCAGGGATGAGGAAATAGTTCTATTAAAGTTTTACTTCATCAATGAAAGAGAGTATATCTGTTATTAGGATGTGGAAGCAGATTAGAATTATTGAGCAGGAGATAAAGCTGAAAGATAAGTGTAACATGCCACTTTGAAAGAAAGAACTCAGGAAAGGGGTGAGGTTTGTAAGTCCTTGTAAGAAGATGGGACAGTTAAATTAATTCCTGTCAGGCCTCACCCCTTTGGAGGAAATCCTATTATTTCTGGGAAAAGCTGGCTTCCTAAGATCTTCTCTTTCTCCATCCTAGCTTATCCTTTATACAAGTAAGAACCCCCAGAGACCCCATGTTCACCCAATTACAAAACCCTTTCAAAAGCTCCAACAGGTTCTACTTTAGGCCCTAGCCCTCCACCTTCCAATCTTACCTTTTTCCTTTCCCCTTCATGTAACAGAAAAAGAGGGCTTTGCTATTGTCATTTTAGGCCACCAGCCTTGCTCTGGCAGCATATCTATCAAAAAATTACATCTTCCCACTCACGGATGGGCACCATGCATATGTGCCCTATCCACTATTGAGTTCCTTATTTGAGAGTCAATAAAATTAACCTTTGGTTCATCTATCATTGTCTTCTTCTACTACAACTTGCCCCATCTCCTTACCTACAAGGACTTACAAATCTTACCCCCTTCCTTAGTTTTTTCTTTCCAAGGAGCATGCTACACTTACCATCCAGGTTTGTCTCCTGCTTAGTAATGCTAATCAGCTTTCAGCATGTGGAATCAGTGATCCTCTCTCCAAAGACCCAAGCTTGGCTCTGAGGCAGGGGACACTCTGGGAAAAAAGTGAGTCATGAGAAGTTGTGTTTCCTCAGCCCTCTAAGGATCTAAATTATACTGTAAGAGAGCATTTGTGAAGCATTCCAAACACTGGTATGCACTTTTCTATTTATCCTATACTATCTCCTGCGTTGTTTCAAAATGGACTCACTTTAGAGCAGCCTAATAGAGACCTACCTGTAAGTAGGTTACAAAATGGTCTCTGCATACAATCCCCATTGGTGTATTATAATTCAATTTGTGACTGTCATCTGGAAAAGCCTCAGACCCTGGGAGCATTTGCTGTGTTAGTCTGATGAACCTCACCTGTATAAATTCTGGCCTGTTCCCAAACTTGAATGTACTCTTCAGGAAGGAGGTTATTTGTTAGAATTGTGTGTAGATATCATGAAAAGTGAGATCATAGGATTGAGTAATATATTGGAATTCCTCTATGAAGGCGGCAGAATTAAAACAATAAGTTCAATTTTTTGGCCACCTGAAAAAATTTTGACAAAAGAAAGAGAGGTATAAAGTTTTACAATCCCATCTACACCAGACACATCATGCAGAGAGAGGACAGGATCAGATCAATTCTCAGAGTCCTCAGAAGTGCAAGAGCAATTGACCAGAGTGTAAATGTAGATGTGAGGTTTGGAATTCCCAGAGAAGAAAAGTGTGGAGGGGTTGAGGATGTGCATTACGACATATTTTTTTCCTTTTTTTCCCTTCTTTATTTATTTTGAATTTATCAAGATAAACAGTTAATTGAATTTAAAATGCTGATAAGTTAACAATAACTATAAAGAAGATAAAAATCACAAGCATGACTTATCAAGGGTGATAATGCAAATAAGATTGCTACACATATATTTACCTTGTGTTCAGCTTTCCCTCTGAAATTTTTTTCCATCCCTGTATATCATTATTCAAGGTCCCTTCCCCCTCCCACCACATCAGGTCATTTTTTCTTTTCCACAAACCCCCATCCCCTAACTGGGCAGGCAGCAGACAGTCCTATGGTCCCACTAACCCAATGAACCAATGATACAATGACTCAATAATGCTTAGTTCAGTCTCCACTCCTTGCAAATCCAGTTTTGTCCCCACTCCCTCAAGAGTGAGTCAGGTGTTCCTATAGTTGCAGTGGGATCTGAAGGGTCAGTCCAGGGTGTTTCTGATCCCAAGCTGTTCAGTGGCTATGGTTTCCAGCTTGGGCATGCTTTGCTTTGTTCTTGTTTATTTGTTTGTTTGTTTAGAGTCAACTAATGAGTGAGAACATCACCTGCTTATCTTTCTGGTTTTGTGATACTTTGCTCAGGAAGATAGTCTCCAAATCCATCCATTTGCCTGCAAAATTTAGGATATCATTTTTTCTTACTGCTGAGTAGTATTCCATTGTGTAGATGTACCAAAGTTTGTTAATCCATTCTTCAGTTGAGGGACATCTACATTGTTTCCAGGTTCTTGCTATTACAAATAATGCTGCTAAGAACATAGTTGAGTAAATACCTTTGCAGTGTGAATGTGCCTCTTTAGGGTATACACCCAGAAGTGGTATTGCTGGGTCCTTGGGGAGATAGATTCTCAATTTTCTGAGAAACCACCATATTGCATTCCAAAATGGCTGAACAAGCTTACATTCCCACCAACAATGGAGGAGTGTTCCCCTTGCTCCGCATCCTCTCCAACATAGGCTGTCATCTGTGCCTTTTATCTTAGCCAATCTAACAGATGTTAGGTGGTATCTCAAAGTTGTTTTGATTTGCAATTCTCTGATGGCTAAAGATAAAGAGCACTTTTTGAGGTGCCTTTCAGCCATTCATAGTCCCTCTGCTGAGAATTTCCTTCTTAGATCTGAACCCCATTTTTGATTGGGTTATTCAAGGTTTTGGGCTCTAGATTCTTGAGCTCTTTATATACTTTAGACATCAGTCCTCTATCACTTGTAGGGTTAGTGAAAATCTTTTCCCATTCTGTAGGCTGGTGTTTTGTCCTATTGACAGTGTCCTTGGCTTTAGAGAAGCTTCCTAGCTTCAGGAGATCCCACTTATTGATTGTTGGTCTTAGTATCTGTGACACTGGTGTTATATTTAGGAAGTGGTCACCTGTGCCAATTTGTCAAAGTGTATTTCCCACTTTCTTTTCTATCAAGTTCAAAGTGGCTGGGTTTAAGTTGATGTCTTTCATCCACTTGGATTTGAGTTTTGTGCAGGGTAACAGGCACAGATCTATTTGCATTTTTCTACACACTTCCATCCAGCTATGGCAACACCATTTGATAAATATACTATCTTTTTTCCATTGAATGTTTTGGGCCTCTTTGTCAAAGATCAGGTGTTCATAGGTTTTTGGGTAAATGTCTAGATCCTCAATTCTATTCTCTTGGTCCACAAGTCTGTTTTTATGCCAGTACCAGGCTGTCTTTATTACTGTAGCTCTATAGTATAGCTTGAAGTCAGGGATGGTGATACCTCCTGAGGTTCTTTTGTTGAGTAAAATTATTTTGGCAATCCTGCCTTTCCTGTTATTCCAAAAGAAATTGAGTATTGTTCTTTCAAGGTCCAAAAAAATATTGTGTTGGGATTTTGATGGGCAGTGCATTGAATCTGTAGATTGCCTTTGTTAGAATTGCCATTTTTTCCTATGTTGATCCTACCAATCCAGGAACATGGGAGAGCTTTCCATTTTCTGATATCCTCTTCAATTTCTTTCTTCAATGATTTAAAATTTTTGTCAAATAGGTCTGTTACTTCTTTGGTTATAGTTACTCCAAGGTATTTAATACTCTTTGCAGCTATTATGAAGGGCAATGTTTCCTTTGTTTCTTTTTCAGCTCTTCTATCTTTAGTGTATAGAAGGGCTATTGATTTCTTTGAGTTAATCTTGTATCCTGCTATATTGCTGAAGGTGTTTATCAGTTGTAGCAGTTGCTTGGAAGAATTTAGTGGGTTACTTATGTATGAAATCCTATCATCTGCAAATAGAGATAGCTTTACTTCTTCTTTTCCTATTTGTGTCCCCTTAATCTTTTTTCATTCCCTTATTGCTTTAGCTAAAACTTCGAGAACTGTACTGAATAGATAAGGAGAGAGAGAACATCCTTGTCTAGTTCCTGATTTTAGTGGGATTGCTTTGAGTTTTTCTCCATTAAGTTTGATACTGGCTGTAGGCTTCTTGTAAATTGCCTTTACTATATTTAGGTATACTCCCTGTATTCCTGATTTGACCAGGGTTTTAATCATAAAGGAGTGTTGGATTTGTCAAAGGCTTTTTCCGCATCTAAGGATCTGATCATGTTGTTTTGTTCCTTTAGTTTGTTTATATGATGGATAACATTTACAGTTTTTCGTATGTTAAACCAGCCCTGCATTTCTGGGATGAAGTCTACTTGGTCATGGTGGATGATATCTTTTATACATAGTGGTATACGGTTTGCCAAAAGTTTGTTGAGAATTTTCACATGAATATTCATGAGGGAAATTTTTCTGTAATTCTCCTTCATTGTTGTGTCTTTTAGTGACTTGGGTATTATGGTAATTGTGGCCTCATAAACGGAATTTGACAATATTCCTTCAGTTTCTGCTGTGTGAAATAGTTTGAGGAGTAACGAACGGTATTAATTCTTCTTTGAATGTCTGGTAGAATTTGGCACTAAAACCATCTACACAAGAGCTTTTATTTTTGGGGAGGTTTTTAATGACAGCTTCAATTTCCTTAAGGGTTATAGGCTTGTTTAGGTAATTAATCTGATCTTCATTTAATTTTGGTAGATGCTACCTTTCCAGAAAGCTGTCCATTTCTTCAAGGTTTTCCATTTTTGTAGATACAGATTTTCAAAATATGATCTGATAATTCTCTGTATTTCCTGGGGGGTCTGTTGTTATGTCCCCCTTTTCATTTTTGATTATGTTGATTTGAACACTCTCTCTCTCTGATTTTTAATTAGTTTGGCTAAGGGCTTATCTATCTTTTTTACTTTCTCAAAGAATCAACTCTTAGATTCCTTGATTCTTTGTATTGTTCTTTTTGTTTCAATTGTATTGATTTCAGCTCTAAGTATGATTATTTCCTGCCGTCTACTTCTACTAAGTGAGTTTGCTTCTAATTGTTCTAAGGCTTTCAGCTGAGCTGTTATGTCTCTAGGGTGGGTTTTCTCTAGGTTTTTCATATAGGCATCTAGCGCTATGAATTTTCCTCTTAAGACTGCTTTCCTTGTGTCCCACAAGTTTGGATACATTGTAGATTCATTTTCACTGAATTCTAGGAAGTCTTTGATTGCTTTGTTAATTTCTTCCTTGACCCAGGGATGGTTCAGCTGATTGATGTTTAGTTTCCATGAGTTGGTAGGCTTTCTTTGGGTTTTGATGTTGTTGAACTCTAACTTTAGGCCCTGTTGGTCCGATATGTTACAAGTGATTATTTCCAGTTTTTTGTATCTGTTGATATTTGCTTTATGACCAATTATGTGGTCAATTTTGGAGAAAGTTCCATGAGGAGCTGAAAAGTATGTATATTCCTTTGTGTTTGTGTGGAAGCTTCTGTAGATATCTATTTAATCCATTTGTATCATATTTTTTTTGACTCCTTATTTCTCTGTTGAGACACTGTCTGATTGATCTGTCCAAGGTTGAAAGTGGGGTATTCAAGTCTCCCACTATTAGAGTGTAAGAATTGATGTGGAATTCAAGCTTTCGCAGTGTTTCTTTTACCTAAGTAGGTGCCCTTATTTTAGGGGCATAAATATTCAAGATTGAAATCTCCTCTTGACCAATTTTTCCTGTGATAAATAAGTAGTGACCATCTTGTTCCCTTTTAATTGTTTTTAGCTTAAAGTCTACTTTGTTAGGTATTAGGATTGCAACCCCTGCTTGTTTCTTAGGACCATTTGACTGTAAAATCTTTTCCCTACCCTTTATTCTAAGCCTGTGTCTGTCTTTGTGGTTGAGGTGTGTTTCTTGTAGGCAACAGAAGGATGGCTTCTGTTGTTGTATCCATCTTGTTAGTGTGTGACATTTTATAGGAGAGTTGAGACGATTGATATTAAGGGAAATTAGTGACCACTGATTCATATTTCCTGCCATTTTTGGTGGTAAATTGTTTGTATTTCCGTTCTATGGGGTATTCTTCTGTGGAATTATTGATTGCTTCTGATCTTGTGGTTATATCTGGGGTCCTTAGGTTGTAGTTTTCCCTCTAATACTCTCTGTAGTTTTGGATTTTTAGATAGATATTCTTTCAGTCTGACTTTGTCCTGAAATACCTTGTTTACTCCATCTATGGTGATTGATAATTTTGCAAGCTATAGGATTCTAGTTTGACATCCATGCTCTTTTAGCATCTGTATAACTTCTGACCAAGCCCTTCTAGCTTTCAGGGTTTCCATTGAATAGTCAGGCGTTATTCTGATGGGTCTGCCTTTATATGTGAGTTGGTTCTTTTCTTTTGCCACTCTTAAACTTTTTTCTTCGTTCTGTATGTTTTGTGGCTTGATTATAATGTGGCACACTGACTTTTTTTGGGATCATATCTATTTGGCATTCTGTAAGCTTCTTGTATCTTTATAGGCATTTCCTTCTTCAGGTTAGGGAAGTTTTCTTTTATGTTTTTATTGAAAACATTATCTGTGCCTTTGAGCTGGTATTCTTCTCCTTCTTCTATTCATATTTTTCTCAAATTAGGTTTTTTCATGGTGTCCCAGATTTCCTGAACATTTTGAGTTATTGCTTTTCTAGTTTTAGTATTTTTTTTGACTGATATATCTATTTGAGCTACTGAGTCTTTCACTTCAGTGATTCTATCGTCCATCTCTAAAATTCTGTTTGTTATCCTTGTATCTGTGGTTCCAGCTTTTTTCTTCAGATTTTCTATTTATATCTTTGCCTCATTTTGTGCCCTTTTATTGCTTCTATTTCAGCTTTGAGTTACTGGCATGTTTCTTTCATAGATTTGTTCATCTCTTCCAATTTTTGTTTGTATTTTCTTCTGTTTCTTTAAGGCTATTTTTCATATCTTCTTTGAGAGATTCAATGATCATCAAAAAGAAATTTTTAGTATTGTTTCCTTCTGTTTCCTATTTATTGCTCAGTTCAGGTCTTTTATTTGTGAGATTGCCACTTTTTTTCTGGAATTACCTTGTTGTTCTTTGTATTATTATGTTAGTTTTTGCACTGACCTTTCCCCATGGCTTCAGTGGTTCACAATCAGGTGGCTCCTGGTCAGTTGTGGTACTCTGGCTTGTGTGCCTCCTGTCACCTCTCTGGGTGGGGTCTGAGTCTGTCCTTCAGGGACCCCATTCATTATTTGTTCACTCAGTTGTAGGTAGAAGTTGGTAGCCATGCAAATTCCATCAGCAGCAGCTGCGGGGAATGTGACAGGCAGACTTTATTTGTGCCTGCTACAGATTGTGCTGGGACTTGCTCTATAGACAGCACCCAGTCCCGGAAGCAGAGTGCATTAAGATTTAAAAGGTGAGAAGTCATTACCAGGATCTAGAGCAGTAGGAGCTCTAGGATCTGGTTGTGTGACTTAAAGCAGATGGGCAGGAGAACAGAAAGCCAGATGAAAGTGTTAAAAGCTGTGGTATGAAAAGATTTGTAGAGAAACACTTTTCATCTGCCTATATGCTGCCAAACATTAGAGAATTCTCAAAAATTATTGAGTTCCTGTGAGCCATTAGGCAGCCATTTTGAGGTCTTATATAAGAGATACTTAGGCCACTTCTTTGTTCAATAATAAATAAGCTTGGTGGTATCTAGGTAAGGAATAAGTTTAAGCAGCTTGAGTGTTTCAAGAACACATCCTAGAGATAAGGATGGGAAGACATTTTTGTTGGGATATTCTCCATTAATGAGGTCCAAGGGATAGGATTCTGCCACCCAGCTAATGAGTGATCCAGAGAAAACAATGCTAACTACTACTAAGCACTGTTCAGTTTCTAGAATAGGTGTTAGTGTAAAGCCTGGGGGATACGGTCCTAGTATTCAATGATTGAGAGCACACTTATTCCACTCTCCTTTTTTATTTCTTCTTCCTTTCTCTTTATCTTTCTTCTTGACTTCTCTGCTATTATAATCATAACCTTTAGGTTAATCATAACAATATTTATCTAACATTAAAGTTTTTTCTACGTAAAAACATCTTTAAGAGTCTCCTCCTCTCTGCTGCTGCCTTCTACCACATTCCCACATAGGTTCATAGAAATCCACTACCATATACCTGGTGCATGTATACCATACCAAAATACGTACAAAATTCTAACTGTATTAAGAAGATTAATTTTTTTCTACAAAAGAACCATTTGATGCTAAGAGAAAAAATAGAGGTAAAGGCAGAATGGAAGCAGGTGTAGATTTGATTAAAACAAATTTTAAACATGTATAAAATTCTTACATATTAAAATTTTAATTACATGTACAATAATATAAGTTTCATAATTCAGAAACCTGTTGGTGTATATCTCTGAAACTTTCATGACAAAATTAAATGAGCAACATAAAGAAAAGAACAAACAGGAGTCATACTGTGTATTTAAGTGTTTTTACAGAAAGAACCTAAATAAAAATAATAAAATTCAAATACTTCAAAAATGTAAGCCAGTGCATTTGTGCTCAGAGCCATTAGTTATTTGATTAGCAAAACCTGTCCTTCCTTGTGACCCTAAGCTCTCATGGCAACTTATATTCATAGGTATAGATTTATTGAATAAATTTAATTAGAGTAGGGATGGATATCAACTACCAACAAATGGAATATTATGATAGTAAAGTGTAAGTGAATAGAGAAGATCACCATTTTTAAGTGAAGAGTCAGCCTACAGAATGAGAAAAAATGTTTGTTAACCATAAATACAACAGAGATTTTCTATCCAGAATATGTAGAGTTCAAAATGCTAAACAAAATTAAATCACCCTTATTTAAAAGGGGAGAGGAAGCTATGGATATTAGCAGAGCATTCACAAAAATTACAAATGACATAAAATATGTAATATTTAAAAATTGTACAACATACTTATCTACTGAAAAAATGATTACTTTGACATATATATTTACTGTAGTCAGAATGGTTGATAAAGAAATGATGCATCAATTTACAGAGTTGTGGAACTCAAACCTCATACTCTCAACTGTTATATCTACAACACATTTTCTTCACCTAAGGCTCAGAATTGATTATGTATGAGGTACGTAGAGAGGCTGTAAGAGTAAGAGAAACAAGAAATTTTCTGTGGCACTGCATTTTCTAGAAATGTCAAAGAAGCTATACCTATAAAATCTTACCAAAAATGTGACCTAAACATGACCAAAACAATGAAAAATTCAATAGATATGCTAACTTGGAATATTTAAAGCTCATAGAGAACCCAAGTCTAGACAAATCTACAAGCAACTAAGTAATCTTGAAAATAAAAGTAGTCATGCTCATTGAAACACACAAGTGTTGTTCTAGCCCTAAAAAATCACACATGTGTAGCAACAATTAACAAAAAAGAGACCACTAATTTAACAATGAGAAATGGGAAGAGGTATATTGATTACTGAAGAGAGAAGAGTTACAAGGTAAAAGTCTTTTATTATAGTCTCAAAAAATAATAAAAGAAAACAAATTATCAAAAAATGGTAGAGAATGTACAGGAAAATAACACTGTTTTATTGTTGCGTGGAGTACAAACTGCTGTAGCTATTTTAAAAATTAGTGTGGAGATACCTCAAAATGCAAAAGATAAGTTGACCTGACCATTTTTCCCAAATATAATACTTTTAGTCATATACCAAAATGATTATATAACTTACTACAGAGATATGTATTTATTCAATTTTTATTGCTGCCCTTTATTGTTGCACTGCTTCCTCACAATATTGAAATAAGAGAAACAGCCTAGACATTTGTCAATTGATAAATAATAATAAATATATGACACATGTTTAAAAATGTATTCATTTATAAAGAGAAATAAAATTATAAAATTTGCAGGCATGTTGATAAATTTTAAAGAAATAATTCTGAAAAATTTAATTATCCAAAAAGACAAATGAAACATGTACTATCTGATATGTGGATTTTAAAGTATTCAGATATGCATAATTTTATTGGAGTACTTATAAAATTAAAGAAACTAGGAAAGGGCCCATGATGAAATGAAGTTTAAAAGAATGGAGAAAATAGAGTACAGGTCACATGAAGGTCAAAAAGAAGGTTTAAGTCTGATATGTATATATATGTATAGATATGTATATGTATGTATATATATACACATATATATGTAGTGTGTGTACATGAATGTGAAAATATGTATGTATGCATATATTTGTGGTTTGTTCATAGTACTCAGTGTGAAGTGAATAGATAGAAATTTCTTCATGTTTCTCCAGGACAAATTCACATAAAACACTGCCAGCTAGAAAATCCATCAGAAGAAATCTCAATATTTTCTGCAAAGAGAACACTCAATCCAGTGGTTTTCTGTTTTTTCTAGAAAGGTATTAAGCTCACAGAAGGGAAAGGCCTTTTTGATGAATTGCACCTGTAGAGAATAAAATCAATTTCAAGATGCACATAGTGTTTGAAGATAAAAATTTCATGAAAACAGTAAGAAGTAACTAATTTACCTTTGAAATACAAAGAAATAATTTAAGTAATTCTCACACATATTAGTAATCACAGTTTTTGTTGACAAGAATCTTGAGTAAGGAGACTTTTCCACCATTGCTGGCAGGAGTGCAAACTTGCAAAGTCACTATGGAAATAGAATGTAAGTTCCTCTAGAAGTTGAGAATAGATATACTTCAATATCCAGTTATAACACTCTTGGGGATATTGTTAGGATTCCTTGTGCAAAAGATGAACGGAGTATTTTACATACTACTCTGACATGCTGAAGGCAAAGGGGAGATCCCCCTTTTTTCCATACCCATTAGCAGTCATGATGATGTACAGTTTGCATTGACACATGGTCTTATAAATCAAAACACCATGTTATTTTTTTCTCTCTCTTTTCCTGTATATTTCCCACAGATGCTTGAATCACAACATTTTCTATTTAATAAACTCTAGCAAAAGTTATTGTTATATGTGCTCTATTCTTTTGTGCATTAAAAAAATTTGGTGCTATGCTTTGACCAGGCTCTCTCCAGCACCTCAGTGTACATAGACACTGGAGACTCTGTGCTAGGTTCTTACCAGCCATCCTACATTCCATCTGCCCAGCTGAAGGGCATTTGTACACCACTGGTTTTAATTGGTAAGTCTTTCCTTTCCAGTCAGTGTAAACATAGACTATTGTCCCCAGAAAAGACATTGATTGTCCACCTATTTGGTAAAACACTAGTTTCACTATGGACTGCATTTACCCATATTTTTCACTGATTACAGCAGTTCCTTCTAGTCTGACATTTATTTCTGATGTCTCCTTGCCTTAATTTCTATTATAAGAACTGAAAAATGTTTCATAATAGCAAGTACTGTATGCTTAAGACTACCACTGATAAGCCAGATTTTAGCAAGGGAACACTCCCTGCCAAGCCTCAGTAATGGGAAATAAGTCAGCAAAAAATATTTTCCAATCGTTACCTCTAAGATGTGTTCTTGAGAGTTTTAAGCTACTTAGCTTTATGCCTTACCCAAACACCACCAAGGCTATCTGTTGTTGCACAAAGAAATATCTTAATTACCCCTTAGATAATAATTTATAGTGGCTGGCTAATGGCTTACTTGATGCTAATATTTTACAGGAGTGTTCTAACTTTTGATAGAAAATGGGAAAATAGAGAGTTGCTGTACACAATTTTTTTTCTTTTTTTATTTAATTTTTTTGTATTTATCAAAAAAAACAGTAAAAAGAATTTAAAATGCAGAAGAGTTAACAATAACTATACAGAGGATAAGAATCATAAGCATGGCTTATGAAGGGTGGAAATGCAAACAAGATTACTACACATATATTTACTTTGTGTTCAGCTTTCCCTCTGAATTTTTTTTTCCATCCCTGTATATCCTTATTCAAGGTCCCTTCCCCCTTCCATCACATCTGGTCATTTTTCTTCTCTGCAACTCCTCATCCCCTCCCTGGGCAGGGAGCAGACAGTCCTATGGTCCCACTGACCCAATAATGCTTGGATCAGTCTTCACTCCCGGCCAAATCCAGTTTTGTCCCCCCTCCCTCAAGAGTGAGTCAGGTGTTCCTATAGTTTAACTGGGGTTTGAAGGGTCAGTCCAGGGTGTTTCTGATCCCAAGCTCTTCAGTGGTTGTGGTTTGCAGTTTGGGCATGCTTGGCTTTTTTTCTTGTTTGTTTGTTTAGAGACCACTAGTGAGTGAGTACATCCCCTGCTTATCTCTCTGAGTTTGTGATACTTCGCTCAGGAGGATATTCTCCAAATCCATCCATTTGCCTGTGAATTTTAGGATATCTTTTTTTCTTACTGCTGAGTAGTATTCCATTGTGCAGATGTAGCAGGATACAAGATTAACTCAAGGAACACAATTTTTTTTTTTAACCTTAGCTGAAAACCTTCTCTTCTTGTTCCTTGTTCTCCCACACATCTACTTCTAGCTACAAAAACTGATCCAGAGGAACCTAACATTTTGCCTATGGATCCAGCTAATGACCACTCATTATTCTGGCCTAAATGATCACATTCAGCTCTTCTAACCTCTTCCTTTCCAGAAATTTCAACCCTCTGCTCACTGACGCTCATGCTTCTAAGGACTCTGAATATCATTCTGACCCAGTTCTCCCTCTGTAAAAAGTAGCTGACATAGATAGGATAGTAAGATTTTATACCCCATTTTCTTTGACAGAGATCTGTCATGTATATAAGAAACTGGGTTCTTATAGTTGAACTCTACATTTGCCAAAAAATAAATTTGACATATTTCTGAATGTATCTATTCAAAACTGATGACCTTTTTTTGTTGTTGTTCAGAGTCCACTAATGAGTGAGTGCATCCCTTGCTTATCTTTCTAGGTTTGAGATACCTCGCTCAGGAGGATATTCTCCAAATCCATCCATTCGCATGCACATTTTAGGATATCATTTTTTCTTACTGCTGAGTAGTACTCCATTGTGTAGATGTAGCAGGATACAATGGAGTACTACTGTGGATACAATGGATGTACCACAGTTTGTTAATCCATTCTTCAGTTGAGGGACATCTAGGTTGTTTCCAGGTTCTTGCTATGACAAATAACACTGCTGGCTTTCTGTAGAGCATGTCCCCATGCACTCTGTAGCAGACAGAGATAAACTTTGGCTGGCAGGTTCACCCCAGTTGCTGATAAGGAAACTTGCACAGCCACCCTACCTCCAACACTCAAATACAGAAAGATTGAAGACTTAAAATTCAGTCCACTGACCAGAGCAGAGGTAGACATTGAGCATAACTTTTGTTCAGAGGTGACAGGAGACACACAAGCCTGCATGTCAAAACTGACCAGGAGTCACCTAATTGTGAACCACTGGAACATGGGCAGACACCAGGGCCAAAATTAACATAATAATATAAAGAACAACAAGGTAATTTCAGAAGAAAGAGGCCATCCTACAACTACAAGATCTGTACTGAACAATAAAGAAGAAACAGAAGAAAGCAACACCAAAAATTCCTTTATGATGATCATCGAAGCTCTCAAAGAAGATATGAAAAATTGCCTTAAAAGGTTTCTCAGAAAATTGAGAATCAATATAAACAAGAACCCAGCAATACCACTTCTGGGTGTATATCCTAAAGAGGCACATTCACACTCCAAAGTTATTAGCTCAAATATGTTCATAGGAGCATTATTTGTAATATCAAGAACCTGGAAACAACCTAGATGTCCCTCAACTGAAGAATGGATTATCAAACTGTGGTACATCTACACAATGGAATACTACTCAGCAGTAAGAAAAAATGATATCCTAAAATTTGCAGGCAAATGGATGGATTTGGAGAATATCCTCCTGAACGAGGTATTACAAACTCAGAAAGACAAGCAGGGGATGTACTCACTCATTAGTGGTCTCTAAACAAACAAACAAGAAAAAAAGCCAAGCATGACCAAGCTGCAAACCACAACCACTCAAGAGCTTGGGATCAGAAACATCCTGGACTGACCCTTCCGATCCGACTCTAACTATAGGAACACCTGACTCACTCTTGAGGGAGGGAGGACCAAAATGGATTTGCCAGGAGTGGAGATTGATCTAAGCATTATTAAGTCAGTGGGACCATAGGACAGTCTGCTGCCTACCCAGGGAGGGGATGGGAAGTTGTGGAGAAGAAAAAATGACCTGATGTGGTGGGAGGAGGAAGGGACCTTGAATAAAGATGTACAGGGATGGAAAAAAAATCAGAGGGAAAGCTGAACAGAAAGTAAATATATGTGTAGCAATCTTATTTCCATTATCATCCTTGATAAGTCATGCTTATGATTGTTATGTTCTTTACGGTTATAGTTAACTTAATAGCATTTTAAATTCATTTTACTGTTTTTCTTGATTAATACAAAATAAATAAAGAAGAAGAAGAAGAAAAAAAACAAAATGGAAAAAAAATGCCTTAAAGAAAAAGAAGAAAATAAAACCAAAAAAATTAGAAGAGACGAACAAATCTATGAAAGAAAACCAAAAAAAAAAGTAAACCAAAAAATTAAAGAAACATGCCAGGAACAAAAAGCTGAAGTAGAAGCAATAAAAAAGAAACAAAATGAGGCAAAAATGGAAATAGGAAACATGAAGAAAAAAAGCTGAAACCACAGATACAAGCATAACAAACAGAGTTCAAGAAATGGAAGACAGAATCTCTGAAATGGAAGACTCAGTAGCTCAAATAGGCATATCAGTTAAACAAAATACTAAAAACAAAATGTTCAGGAAATCGGGACACCATGAAAAGACCTAACGAGAATATTAGGAATAGAGGAAGGAGAAGAATACCAGTTGAAAGGCACAGATAAAGTTTTCAATAAAAACATAGAATAAAACTTCCCTAACCTGAAGAAGGAAAAGCCAATAAAGATACAAGTAGTTTGCAGAACACCAAATAGATATGACCACAAAAAAAGTCAGTGTGCCACATTATAATCAAGCCACAATACATACAGAACAAAAAAAAAAATTAAACGATGCAAAAGAAAAGGGCCAACTTACAAATACAGGCAGACCTATCAGAATAACACGTGATTATTCAAGGGAAATGAAGAAAGCTAGAAGGGCTTGGTCAGAAGGTATATATATGCTAAAAGAGCATGGATGCCAAACTAGAATACTATACCTGCAAAATTATCAATCACCATAGATGGAGTGAACAAGATATTTCATGACAAAGTCAGGCTGAAACAATATCTATCAGCACTAAAGAGAGTAGTAGAGGGAAAACTCCAACCTAAAGACTGCAGATTCACACATAAAACCAAAAAAATCAATAATTCCAACGAGGAATACTCCAGAGAAAAGAAATACAAACAAGTTACCACCAAAAATGGAAGAAAATATCAATCAATGCTCACTAATATCCCTTAATATCAATGGACTCAACTTTCCTTAAAAAACGTCACACACAACCAAGATTGATACAACAACAAAAGCCATCCTTCTGTTGCCTACAGGAAGCACACCTCAACCACAAAGACAGACACAGACTTAGAGTAAAGAGTTGGGAAAAGTTTTCCAGTAAAATGGTCCTAAGAAACAAGCAAGGGTTGAAATCCTAATATCTATAAGTAGACTTTAAGCTAAAAGCATTTAAAAGGGACCAAGGTGGTTATTGCAAATTCATCACAGGAAAAATTGGTCAAGAGGAAATTTCAAACCTGAATATTTATGCCCATAATATAAGGGCACCTACTTATGTAGAAGAAAAACTGCTAAAGCTTGAATCCCACATCAATTCTTACACATTTATAGTGTGAGACTTCAAAACCCCACTTTCAACCCTGGATAGGTGAACCAGACAGAGACTCAACAGAGAAATAAATAGTCTAAAGAAGGTGATGATGCAAATTGATTTAATAGATATCTATGGAAGCTTCCACTCAAATACAAATTAATATACATATTGCTCTGCTCCTCATGGAACTTTCTCTAAAATTGACCACATAGTTGGTAATAAACCAAATATCAACAGATACAAAAAAATGGAATTAATCCCTTGTAACATATCTCACCACCAGGGTCTAAAGTTAGACTTCAACAACACCAAATATCAAAAAAAGCCTACCAACTCATGGAAAGTAAACATTATTCAGCTGATCCATATCTGGGTCTAAAAAGAAATAAAGAAAGAAATCAAAGTCTTCCTAGAATTTAATGAAAATGAATCCACAATGTATGCAAACTTGTGGGACACAATGAAAGCAGTCATGAGAGAAAAAATCATAGCACTAGATGCCTATATGAAAATCCTAGAGAAATCCCACCCTAGAGACCTAACAGCTCAGCTGAAGCCTTAGACCAATTAGAAGCAAAATCACCTAGAAGGAGTAGACAGCAGGAAATAATCAAACTTAGAGCTGAAATCAATATAATTGAAAGAAAAAGAAAAATACAAATAATCAATTAACCAAAGATTTGGTTCTTTGAGAAAGTTAACAAGATAGATAAGCCCTTAGCCAAACTAATCAAAAAATAGAGAGAGAATGTTCAAATCAACAAAATCAGAAATGAAAAGGGGGACATAACAACAGACCCCCAGGAAATACAGAGAATTATCAGATCATATTTTGAAAATCTGTATTCCACAAAAATGGAAAACCTTGAAGAAATGGACAGGTTTCTCGAAAGATACCATCTACCAAAATTAAATGAAGATCAGATTAATTATTCTAAAAAGGCCTATAAACCTTAAGGAAATTGAAGCTGTCATTAAAAGCATCCCCCCAAAAATGCCCTGGTCCAGATGGTTTCAGTGGCAAATTCTACCAGACATTCATAGAAGAAGTACTCTTGTTACTCCTCAAATTCTTTCACACAGTAGAATCTGAAGGAATATTGCAAAATACCTTTTATGAGGCCACAATTACCCTAATACACAAGCCACTCAAAGACACAACAAAGAATGAGAATCACAGACCAATATCCTTCATGAATACTGATGCGAAAATTCTCAACAAAATTTTGGCAAACCGATTATAACAATGTATAAAAAATATCATTCAACACGACCAAGTAGGCATCATCCCAGAAATGCAAAGCTGATTTAACATATGAAAAACTGTAAACATTATGTGTCATATAAACAAACTAAAGGAACAAAACCACAAGATCATATCCTTAGATGCTGAAAAAGTCTTTGACAAAAACCAACACTCCTTTATGATTAAAGCCATGAAGAGATCAGGAGTACAGGGAAATGACCTAAATGTAGTAAAGATGATTTACAAGAAGTCGACAACCAGTATCAAACTTAATGGAGAAAATATCAAACAATCCTACTAAAATCAGGAAGTAGACAAGTATGTCCTCTCTCCCTTAATCTATTCAATATAGTTCCTGAAGTTTTAGCTAAAGCAAAAAGGGAATGAAAAGAGATTAAGGTGATAAAAAATGGAAAAGAAGAAGTGAAGCTATCTGCATTTGCAGATGATATGATTGTACACATAAGTGACCCACAAAATTCTTCCAAGGAACTGCTACAGCTATTAAACACCTTCCATAATGTGGGAGGAAACAAGACTAACTCAAATAAATCAGTAGCCCTTCTATAAACAAAAGCTAGAAATGCTGAAAAAGAAATAAGGGAAACATTACCCTTCATATTAGCTACAAATAGTATAACTATATTTGGAGTAACTATAACCAAGAAGTAACAGAACTATTTGACAAATATTTTAATCACTGAAGAAAGAAATTGAAGAGGATATCAGAAAATGGAAAGATCTCCCATGTTCCTGGATTGGTAGGATCAACATAGTAAAAATGGCAATTCTAACAAAGGCAATCTACATATTCAATGCACTGCCCATCAAAATCACAACACAATATTTTTTGGACCTTCAAAGAACAATACTCAATTTCATTTGGAATAACAGAAAGCCAGGATTTCCCAAACAATATTACTCAACAGAAGAACCTCAGGAAATATGACCATCACTCTCTTCAAGTTATACTATAGAACTATAGTAATAAAAACAGCCTGGAACTGACATAAAAACTGACCTGTGGATCAATGCAATAGAATTGAGGATCCAACCATTAACCCAAAAACCTAAGAACATCTGATCTTTAACAAAGAGGCCAAAAATATTCAATAGAAAAAAGATAGTATATTTAACAAATGTTGTTGGCATAGCTGAGTGGAAGTGTGTAGAAAAATGCAAATAGATCTGAGCCTGTCACCCTGTACAAAACACAAATCCAAGTGGATCAGAGACCTCAACATAAAACCAGGCACTTTAAATTTGATAGAAAAAAGTGGAAAATACACTTCTACAAATTGGCACAGGCCACCACTTCCTAAATATAACACCAGTGGCACAGACACTAAGACCAACCATCAATAAGTGGGATCTCCTGAATCTAAGAAGCTTCTGTAAAGCCAAGGGCAATGTCAATAGGACAAAATGACAGCCTACAGAATGGGAAAAGATTTTCACCAACCCTACAAGTGATAGAGGACTGATCTCTAAGATATATAAACAACTCAAGAATCTAGAGCACAAAACCTTGAATTACCCAATCAAAAAATCGGGTTCAGATATAAAAAAGGAATTCTCACCAGAAGAATTAAAAATGGCTGTTAGGCACCTGAAAAAGTGCTCTTCATCTTTAGCCATCATAGAAATGCAAATCAAAACAACTTTGAGATACCACCTGACACCTGTTCGTTTGGCTAAGATACAGGACACAGATGACAGCTATGATGGAGAGGATGCAGAGCAAGGGGAACACTCCTCCATTGTTGGTGGGAGTGTAAGTTTGTTCAGCCACTTTGGAATGCAGTATGGTGGTTTCTCAGAAAACAGAGAATCAATCTCCCCAAGGACCCAGCTACACCACTTCTGGGTGTATATCCTAAAGATGCACAGTGATACTCCAAAGGTATTAGCTCAAATCTGTTCGTAGCAGTGTTATTCTTTCAAGGTCCAAAAAATATTGTGTTGGGATTTTGATGGGCAGTGCATTGAATCTGTAGATTGCCTTTGGTGGAATTGCCATTTTTACTATGTTGATCCTACCAATCCAGGAACATGGGAGAGCTTTTCATTTTCTGATATCCTCTTCAATTTCTTTCTTCAGTGATTTAAAATTTTTGTCACATAAGTCTGTTACTTCTTTGGTTATAGTTGCTCCAAGGTATTTAATACTAAATGCAGCTATTATGAAGGGCAATGTTTCACTTATTTCTTTTTCAGCTCTTCTATCTCTAATGTATAGAAGGGCTACTGATTTCTTTGAGTTAATCTTGTATCCTGCTACATTGCTGAAGGTGTTTATCAGCTGTAGCAGTTCCATGGAAGAATTATGTGGGTCACTTATGTATACAATCTTATCATCTGCAAATAGAGATAGCTTCAATTCGTCTTTTCCAATTTGTATCCCCTTGATCTCTTTTCGTTCCCTTATTGCTTTAGCTGAAACTTTGAGAACTATCCTGAATAGATAAGGGGAGAGAGGAGATCCTTGTCTAGTTACTGATTTTAGTGGGATTGCTTTGAGTTTATCTTCATTAAGTTTGATACTGGCTGTCGGCTTCTTGTAAATCGCCTTTATTATATTTAGGTATTCTCCCTGTATTCCTGATCTCTCCAGGGTTTTAATCATAAATGAGTTTTGAATTATTTCAAAGGCTTTTTCTGCATCTAAGGATATGATCATGTGGTTTTGTTCCTTTAGTTTGTTTATATGATGGATAACATTTACAGTTTTTCATATGTTAAACCAGCCCTGCATTTCTGGGATGAAGTCTACTTGGTCGTGGATGATAATTTTTATACATTGTTGTATAAGGTTTGCCAAAATTTTGTTGAGAATTTTTGCATCAATATTCATGAAGGAATTTGTTCTCTAATTCTCATTCTTTGTTGTGTCTTTGAGTGACTAGTGTATTAGGGTAATTATTGCCTCATAAAATGTATTTGGCAATATTCCTTCAGTTTCTACTGTGTGAAATAGGAGTAATGGTGGTATTTCTTCTTTGAATGTCTGGTAGAATTTGGCACTGAAATCATCTGGACCAGGGCTTTTATTTTGGGGGAGACTTTTAATGACAGCTTCAATTTCCTTAACGGTTTTAGTCCTGTTAGGTAATTAATTTGATCTTCATTTATTTTTGTAGATGCTACCTGTCCATAAAGCTGTCCATTTCTTGAAGTTTTTCCATTTTTTGGAATACAGATTTTCAAAGTATGTTCTGATAATTCTCTGGATTTCCTGGGGGTCTGCTGTTATGTCCCCCTTTTCATTCCTGATTTTGTTGATTTGAACACTCTCTCTCTTTTTTTTGATTAGTTTGGCTAAGGGCTTATCTATCTTGTTAACTTTCTCAAAGAACCACCTCATTGGTTCATTCATTTTTTTTGTTCTTTTTATTTCCATTGTATTGGTTTCAGCTCTAAGTTTGATTATTTCCTGCTGTCTACTCTTTCTAGGTGAATTTGCTTGTAATTGTTCTAAGACTTTCTGCTGAGCTGTTAGGTCTCTAGTGTGGGATTTCTCTAGGTTTTTCATATAGGCATCTAGCGCTATGAATTTTTCTCTTAAGACTGATTTCATTGTGTCCCACAAGTTTGGATACACTGTATATTCATTTTAATTGAATTCTAGGATGATTTGATATCTTTCTTAATTTCTTCCTTGACCCAGAGATGGTTCAGCTGAGTGATGTTTATTTTCCATGAGTTGGAAGGATTTCTTTGATTTTTGTTGTTGTTGAACACTAACTTTAGGCCCTGGTGGTCAGATATGCTACAAGGGATAATTTCCAGTATTTTGTATCTGTTGATATTTGATTTATGACTAATTATGTGGTCAATTTTGGAGAAAGTTTCATGAGGAACTGAGAAATTTGTATATTCCTTTGCATTTGGGTGGAAATTTCTGTAGATATTTATTAAATCCATTTGCATCATAACCTCTTTTATACTCCTTATTTCTCTGTTGAGTCTCTGCCTGGTTGACCTGTCCAGGGTTGAAAGTGGGGTATTGAAGTCTCACACTACTAAGGTGTAAGCATTGATGTGGGATTCAAGCTTTAGCAGTGTTTCTCTTACATAAGTAAATACCTTTATATTATGGGCATAAATGTTCATGATTGAAATCTTCTCTTGAGCAATTTTTCCTGTGATGAATAAGTAATGACCATCTTGGTCCCTTTTAATTGCTTTTAGCTTAAAGTCTACTTTGATAGATATTAGGATTGTAACACCTACCTGTTTCTTAGGACTATTTGACTGGAAAACTTTTCCCAACCCTTTACTCTAAGCCTGTGTCTGTCTTTGTGGTTGAGGTGTTTTCTTGTAGGCAACAGAAAAATGGCTTCTGTTGTTGTGTCCATTTTGTTTGTGTTTTACATTTTATAGAAGAGTTGAGTCCATTGATATTAAGGGATATTAGTGACCATTGATTGATATTTTCTGCCATTTTTGGTGGTAACTTGTTTGTATTTCCTTTCTCTGAAGTTTTTTCTGTGGGGTTATTGATTGTTTGTGGTTTCATGGGTGCATCTGGGGTCCTTAGGTTGGAGTATTTTCTAATACTCTCTGTAGCGCTGGACTGGTAGATAGATATTGTTTCAGTCTGACTTTGTCATGAAATATCTTCTTTACTCCATCTATGATGACTGATAATTTTACAGGGTATAGTATTCTATTTTGGCAGCCATGCTCTTTTAGCATCTGTATAATGTCTGACCAAGCCCTTCTAGCTTTCTTCACTTCCATTGAATAGTCAGGTGTTATTCTGATGGATCTGCCTTTATAGGTAAATTGGCCCTACTCTTTTGTAGTTCTTAAAATTTTTTCTTTGTTCTATATGTTTTGTGGCTTGATTATAATGTAGCACACTGCATTTTGGGGGGGTCATATCTATTTTGTGTTCTGTTAACTTCTTGTAACTTTATATTCATTTCCTTCTTCAGGTTAGGGAAGTTTTCTTCTATGTTTTTTTGAAAACATTATCTGTGCCTTTGAGCTGGTATTCTTCTCCTTCCTCTATTCATATTATTCTCAATTTAGGTCTTTTTATGGTGTCCCAGATTTCCTGAACATTTTGGTTTTTGTATTTTGTTACCTGATATATCTACTTGAGCTACTGAGTCTTCCACTTCAGAGATTCTATCGTCCATCTCTAGAATTCTGTTTGTTATCCTTGTATCTGTGGTTCCAGCTTTTTTCTTCAGATTTTCTATTTCCATCTTTGCCTCATTTTGTGCCCTTTTATTGCTTCTATTTCAGCTTTGAGTTACTGGCATGTTTCTTTCATAGATTTGTTCATCTCTTCCAATTTTTGTTTGTATTTTCTTCTATTTCTTTAAGGCTATTTTTCATATCTTCTTTGAGAGATTCGATGATCATCAAAAAAGAATTTTTGGTGTTGCTTCCTTCTATTTCTTCTTCATTGCTCAGTTCAGATCTTGTAGTTGTAGGATCACCTCTTTCTTCTGTAGTTACCTTGTTGTTCTTTATATTATTATGTAAAATATTTCACTGACTTCTGCCCATGGCTTCAGTGGTTCACGATTTGGTGGCTCCTGGTCAGTTGCGGCACACGGGCTTGTGTGTCTCCTGTCACCTCTGAACAAAAGGTCTGCTCAATCTCTACCTCTGCTCTGGGCAGTGGACTGAATTTCAAGTCTTCAATCCTTCTCTGTTTGAGTAGTTTTATGCAGCGTGGCCATGCAATTTCCCTCAGAAGCACGTGGGGGGACCTTGGCAGTCAAAGATTATCTCTGTCTGCTACAGAATATGCGGGGACACACTCCACAGACAGTACCTGGTTCCAGAACCAGAACCCAACCAGAACACAATTTTCCCTGGCAGGAGTTCAGGTGATGGGGCCTGCTAAACCCACCTCACCTTTGGGCAGAGTCTGAGTCTGTTTTTCAGAGTCCTCAATCCTTCTTAGTTTACTCAGTTAGAGGTGGGTGGCCATGCAAATTCCCTTAGCAGCCGTTGGGTGGACCGTGGCAGTCAAAGATTATCTCTGTCTGCTACAGAGTATGTGGGTACATGCTCCACGTACAGAACCTGGTCCTGGTACTCTTTTTTTTTTGTCTTTTTTCATACTTTTAAAAATTTTATTATTATGATCAAAGAAATCACACTTTCTATCCTTGTATATCCTAATTCAAGGTGCTTTCCCACTCCCACCTCATCAGGTCATTCTCTCTTCTCCCCAACTCCCCATCCCCTCTCCCCCCTCCCCCGGGCAGGCAGCTTGTGTCCCGAAGTTCCCACTGTCCCAATATTGCTTAGTTCATCCTCCACTCCTGCCAGATCCAGTTTTCTTCCCCCAACCTCAAGACTGAATCCTTGGGGAACAGGCAAGAATTTATGCAGATGTGTTTCACCAAACTAATGAACCAGACCAGCCACAGACTGAGGCTATTCCAGGCAGCAATCCCCACTGGAAGTATAATTTGACAAAGGAGGCCTTAAACAGAGATCAATTTATAACCTTTTAACTGACAGGTCTTTGTAAATTGCTCTAAAGCCTGTCAACTTTGAAAAAATTCAGGAGATAGTTCTAGATATATAAAAATATCCATTTCAGTTTTTATAATGCCTTACAAATGCTCTCTTGCAATATACTAATCTAGATTCTGAGAGTGGTGAGGAAAGACAACTTCTCATGAGCCATTTTTACCCATTGCTTCCCTGACATCAGAGCCAAGCTTAAATGTCTTGAGAAAGAACCACTGTCTCCACAAGCAGATGTCTCTGTGATTGCTTTTAAGAAATATCATAGAAAAAATAAGAAAGCCCACAAAGAAATATATATTTTGCAAACAAAAGCTATCTGACCTGCTTCTTTGCTTTCTCCCATGGCAAGGAGAACTATCAGTTCGTCTTTCATATGTGGTCAAATGGTCTTTGGTCACTTTCTTGCCTGGCCTCACAGGGGCTGTCCAGGCCTTGTACTATATACCATTAAGAGAAACATTGGTCCAGGAACTGACCCCATGCACTGTGTGGCAAGGAGGCATCATAAAAAAAATCCCCACATGATCTACTAGGCCTGGCCATGGATGATAGAAGCTTCCCAGGCTTCCCTGACCCAATCATTATCATTACACTAAGGGAGACATGAGTAGTCATAATGGTATTAGCACAATCTATTTCCTTCCTCATGGACACTGGAGTCACATACTCTGTCCTGAGGTAGTTCTGGAGTCCTATCCCTCCTTCTTGCCTCTCCATTGTCAAGGTGAGATATAAACAATTTCTACTTCACCAGACACCACCAAGTAATTGTATTTTCAAAGATATTCTTTTCACCCATTCATTTTTGGTTGTGCCTATATGTCTAGTACCTTTAATGGAAAGAGATGTATTAACCAAAGAGAAAGATAATTTTTTGTGCTCCCCCATTATCCTGACATCAGATTTACCAGTAGCTCCACTACTCCTTGTGCTATCTGTTCAACCTATTGGTTCTAGAGTGCCATATCATTTCTCAGCCTCCCATGTGACCTAAAAACTTTCTTTTTATCTATATCTCTTAGCATACAGGCTTAGGGTCTCTTTGCTTACACTTGGACTGAAATTTAACTGTCCAGCTTTCTTTGAGTGTACTACTAAAGAGATTTAGAAACAGTCTACATTCATTTCATCAGGTTTTTGCTACTGATCTATGTTCCACTTCCCTTCCTAAATCTAAACACCTACAATTTGTAGATAACATTGTGCTTTGCAGTCCACCATTACCAACTAAAACCTCTACTCTTCTAAATTATCTATCCAGCCAGGGTTTTAGAATTTCACCAAAGTCCAGATGTCTACACCCCAGGTTACCTATTTGGGTCTAGCTATTACTCCAATTCACAAAAGATATTACTTCAGACAGAAAGCAACTTATTCATTCCCTCAAAGCCCCCACAACTAAAGAAGAGATCTTATGATTTCTAGAAATAGCTGACTTTCTAAAATCTTGGATTTTCTCCTTTTTTCTCCTAGGTTGTCCTTTATATGAGGCAGCCTTACATTCTTTCATGAACCTCTTAGTTACAAAGACCTTTTAGAAACTCCAACAGGCTCTTCCTTAGGCCTGAGCCCTTCATCTCTTCAACTTACCTTGCTCCTTTTTCCTCTGTGTAACCTAGAAAGAAGTATTTGCTCTTGGCATCTTAGGTCACCTACTAGGACCATCTTTTTCTCTGGTAGCAGATCTACTAAAAAAAGAAATAGGTTTTATCATGCAAGAATGGGCACACTACCCTGCAGATATTGAGATTCTAATTAGAGAATTTAAAAAATTAAATTCATGGTCTCCTATCACTGTTTTCTCCCACCATAATCTACTTCATCTCTTCACATACAAGGGCTTCCAAACTCTAGCTCTTTCCCAAGTTTTTTTTCTCCAAACAGCATTAGAAGATTCCATGCTTACTTTTCAATACTGCCCATCACTCCATAGCTCTAATTGTTTTTATCCTAATACCAACTATTAGGATATCTCATTATTAAATTGAAAACTTATAGGAAATATTTCTCCAACCCTCACACATACAAGATGGCACATTTCTCAAGGCCACTTATATCTGTTATACAGATGACAGCATTTTTTTACACTAGTGAACTCATAAGGCAGGCTGTGTCATAGTGGCAGACACTGAGACAGTGGAAGCACAAGCACTACTCTCCCACACTACTAACCATCAGGCTGAACTAATAGCTCTAACCAGCATCTTGCAGTTACCAGAGCAACAGTCCCTAAATGTTTACACAAACTATAAATATGCTTTTATATTCTATTGTCCCGTGCTGCCATTTGGAATGAGCACAGGCTCCATACAACAAAAAGAGAGTGAATTTCAAACAAATGCCATACTATAGCTATGCTAGAAGCCTCCTAACTCTCTAAAGCTACAGAAATTATTCACTCTTCAGACAATCAGCTCTAATGTCTTCAAGGGAAACAAGAGAGCTGACCAGGGAGCTAAAACAGCAGCACTCAGGGCACTGTCACTATCTCACTACATTCACCTGAAGGAAGCCACACACTACAACCTATACTTTTTTTTCTTCTTTATTTTGTATTTAACAAAAAAAAGTAACATGAATTTAAAATGAGGAAAAGTTAACAATAACTATGAACAGGATAAGAATCATAAGCATGGCATATCAAGGGTGGTAATGCAAATAAGATTGCTACACATATATTTACTTTGTGTTCAGCTTTCCCTCTGAAATTTTTTTCCCATCCCTGTATATCCTCATTCAAGGTCCCTTCCCCCTCCCAACACATCTTGACATTTCTCTTCGCTGCAACTCCCCATCCCGTCGCTGGGCAGGGAGCAGACAGTCCTATGGTCCCACTGATCCAATAATGTTTGGATCAGTCACCACTCCTGGCCAAATCCAGTTTTGTCCAACCTCCCTCAAGAATGAGTCTGGTATTCCTATAGTTGGAGTGGGGTTCGAAGGATCAGTCCAGGGTGTTTCTGATCCCAAGCTGTTCAGTGGTTGTGGTTTGTCGCTT
>PVIH01014573.1:0-53188 GCA_004025045.1 Sigmodon hispidus | reverse complement strand
CCTAAAGTTAGAGTTCAACAACATCAAAACCCAAAGAAAGCCTACCAACTCATGGAAACTAAACATCACTCAGCTGAACCATCTCTGGGTCAAGGAAGAAATTAAGAAAGAAATCAAAGTCTTCCTAGAATTTAATGAAAATGAATCCACAACGTATCCAAACTTGTGGGACACAATGAAAGCAGTCTTAAGAGGAAAAGTCATAGTGCTAGATGCCTATATGAAAAGCCTAGAGAAATCCCACACTAGAGACCTAACAGCTCAGCTGAAAGCCTTAGAACAATTAGAAGCAAAATCACCTAGAAGGAATAGACTGCAGGAAATAATCAAACTTAGAGCTGAAATCAATACAATTGAAACAAAAAGAACAATACAAAGAATCAATGAATCTAAGAGTTGGTTCTTTGAGAAAGTTAACAAGATAGATAAGCCCTTAGCCAAACTAATCAAAAAAGAGAGTGTGTTCAAATCAACAAAATCAGAAATGAAAAGGGGACATAACAACAGACCCCCAGGAAATCCAGAGAATTATCAGATCATATTTTGAAAATCTGTATTCCACAAAAATGGAAAACCTAGAAGAAATGGACAGCTTTCTGGACAGGTACCATCTACCAAAATTAAATGAAGATCAGATTAATTACCTAAACAGGCCTATAATCCTTAAGGAAATTGAAGCTGTCATTAAAAACTTCCCCAAAAATAAAAGCCCTGGTCCAGATGGTTTCAGTGTCGAATTCTACCAGACATTCAAAGAAGAATTACTACTGTTACTCCTCAAACTATTTCATACAGTAGAAACTGAAGGAATATTGCCAAATTCCTTTTATGAGGCCAAAGTCACCCTAATACCCAAGCCACTCAAAGACACAACAAAGAAGGAGAATTACAGACCAATTTCCCCATGAATATTGATGCGAAAATTCTCAACAAAATTTTGGCAAACCATATACAAAAATCTATAAAAGATATCATCCACCACGACCAAGTAGGCTTCATCCCAGAAATGCAGGGCTGGTTTAACATACGAAAAACTGTAAATGTTATCCATCATATAAACAAACAAAAGGAACAAAACCACATGATCATATCCTTAGATGCGGAAAAAGCCTTTGACAAAATCCAACACTCCTTTATGATTAAAGCCCTGGAGAGATCAGGAATACAGGGAGAATACCTAAATATAATAAAGGCAATTTACAAGAAGCCAACAGCCAGTATCAAACTTAATGGAAAAAAACTCAAAGCAATCCCACTAAAGTCAGGAACTAGACAAGGATGTCCTCTCTCTCCTTATCTATTCAATATAGTTCTCGTAGTTTTAGCTAAAGCAATAAGGGAACGAAAAGAGATTAAGGGCATACAAATTAGAAAAGAAGAAGTGAAGCTATCTCTATTTGCAGATGATATGACTGTATACATAAGTGACCCACAGAATTCTTCCAAGGAACTACTACAGCTGATAAACACCTTCAGCAATGTAGCAGGATATAAGATTAACTCAAAGAAATCAGTAGCCCTTGTATACACTAAAGATAGAAGAGCTGAAAAGAAATAAGGGAAACATTACCCTTCATAATAGCTACAAATAGTATTAAATACCTTGGAGTAACTATAACCAAAGAAGTAACAGACCTATTTGACAAAAATTTTAAATCACTGAAGAAAGAAATTGAAGAGAATATCAGAAAATGGAAAGCTCTCCCATGTTTCTGTACTGGAAGGATCAACATAGTAAAAATGACAATTCTACCAAAGGCAATCTACAGATCCAATGCACTGCCCATCAAAATCCCAATACAATATTTCTTGGACCTTGAAAGAACAATACTCAATTTCATTTGGAATAGCAGGAAAGCCAGGATTGCCAAAACAATTTTACTCAACAAAAGAACCTCAGGAGGTATCACCATCCCTGACTTCAAGCTATACTATACAGCTACAGTAATAAAAACAGCCTGGTACTGGCATGAAGACAGATTTGTGGACCAATGTGATAGAATTGAGGATCTAGACATTAACCCAAAAACCTATGAACACCTGATCTTTGACAAAGTGGCACAAAACATTCAATGGAAAAAAGATAGTATATTAAAAAAATGGTGTTGGCATAGCTGGATGGAAGTGTGTAGAAAAATGCAAATATATTCGAGCCTGTCACCCTGCACAAAACTCAAATGCAAGTGGATCAAAGACCTGAACTTAAACCCAGCCACTTTGAACTTGATTGGAAAGAAAGTGGGAAATACACTTCTACAAATTGGCACAGGCGACCACTTCCTAAATATAACACCAGTGGCACAGACACTAAGCCCAACAATCAATAAGTGGGATCTCCTGAAACTAGGAAGCTTCTGCAAAGCCAAGGATACTGTCAATAGGACAAAACAGCAGTCTACAAAATGGGAAAAGATTTTTACCAACCCTACAAGTGATTGAGGACTGATCTCTAAGATATATAAAGAGCTCAAGAATCTAGAGCCCAAAAACTTGAATAACCAAATCAAAAAATGGGGTACAGATCTAAAATGGGAATTCTCAGCAGAGGAACTATGAATGGCTGAAAGGCACCTGAAAAAGTGCTCTTCATCTTTAGCCATCAGAGAAATGCAAATCAAAACAACTTTGAGATACCACCTAACACCTGTTAGATTGGCTAAGATAAAAGGCACAGATGACAGCCTATGTTGGAGAGGATGTGGAGCAAGGGGAACACTCCTCCATTGTTGGTGGGAGTATAAACTTGTTCAGCCACTTTGGAATGCAATATGTCAGTTTCTCAGAAAATTAAGAATCAATCTCCCCAAGGACCCAGCAATACCACTTCTGGGTGTATACCCTAAAGAGGCACATTCATACTCCAAAGGTATTAGCTCAACTATGTTCATAGCAGCATTATTTGTAATAACAAGATCCTGGAAACTACCTAGATGTCCCTCAACTGAAGAATGGATTAACAAACTGTGGTACATCTACACAATGGAATACTATTCAGCAGTAAGGAAAAAAATGATATCCTAAAATTCGCAGGCAAATGGATGGATTTGGAGAATGTCCTCCTCAGCGAGGTATCACAGTCTCAGAATGATAAGCAGGGGATGTACTCACTCATTAGTGGTCTCTAAACAAACAAACAAGAAAAAAAGCCATGCATACCCAAGCGGCAAACCACAACCACTGAACAACTTGAGATCAGAGTCACCCTGGACTGACCCTTCAGATCACACTCCTACTAAAGAAACACCTGACTCACTCTTGAGGGAGGGGGGACAAAACTGGATTTGCCAGGAGTCGAGACTGATCCAAGCATTATTGGGTCAGTGGGACCATAGGACTGTCTGCTCCCTGCCCAGGGCATAGATGGGGAGTTATGGAGAAGAAAAAATGACCTGATGTGGTGGGAGGGGGAAGGGACCTTGAATAAGGATATACAGGGATGGAAAAAAAAATGCAGATGGAAAGCTGAACACAAAGTAAATATATGTGTAGCAATCTTATTTGCATTATCACCCTTGATAAGTCATGCTTATGATTTTTATCTTCTTTATAGTTCTTGTTAACTACTCAGCATTTTAAATTCATTTTACTGTTTTTCTTGATAAATACAAAATAAATAAAGAAAAAAAGAAATAAGTTTGATCTACTGGCAGAACATTTACAAATAATATTAATGCCTCTGAGTCAATTATTTGTGAAGTGACTGATGGGTATTTGAGAGTTTCTGGTGGGACAGAAACTTCCGATTATAAAATAAAATATAGAAAATAAAAAAGAATGATGGGTTTGTGTCTTTTCCTAGAAATCATTAAGCCTCATCTTCTATCTGCTGTGTTACCCCATGTTGTGCTGGAGCCATAGAATTTTCTTCCTGCTTCTTTTTATTGGTGGTATTTATGTGTTTTATTGATTATATGACATAATATAACATAGCAAGTTGGAAAAAAAAAGATATTTAAAAGTAGGTATCAAGAAAGAAAGAAAGTGGTGTAAGTGAATACAGTTGAAAATTTACATAGAAATGCATGTAGTTATTAAAGCTTACTGTAATTCATTCATGGTTTAAAATGTGATGCCCTGGTAAACACAGAGAGATAACTGTAGGTGCTTATGTAAGTCAGTTACTTTATTGGGAACAGTTCTGTTTTACTTTCAATAGATAATGTTAGCTGTTAGTGCTCAAGTGGGCTAGATAATTAGTACAATACCCTCCCATACTCTGTAAAACAGATTGCATTCTCTCTTGGGGTCTTTTTGTTGATGCTTGTGATTTACTGGACTCAATATATGTGGGGCATTGAACGAGGAATTGATTGTTTTGGCATTATTCTGGTGGCTCCTACTTTCCAGTTACTTACCATATTCTAGCCATAGAATCCAAAACGGAGGAACCACATCTGCCTCTTAACCTAGCTACTTCTGTTTCTGTGCCAAACCCGATTCCACACATGGACAAGAAGAAATCCCATCTGAATTTGCAAGTTGTGTCAAATGCTTTTGGTGGAGGCCAGAGCAGATGAGGATAGCAAATATGTTATGAGTAAAGTTTCTTAATGTCCTACAGGTCTGGCAGGATTTCACCTCTAGGCATCCCTGGAGAGTGCTTGGGAACATAAAGTAGAATCTTACACAATGGACTAAGTTGTATTAGTCATATTTACTTACCTTATAAAACCAAAATTATATCTCTCAATTGTTTTGAAGACAGCTGCAGCTAGTGTATCTATCCCTCTGGGTACTTTCAGACTTGGGTTGTATTTTCTCAACTGGTTGGAACAGCTTAGGCCCTGGCTACCACATTGCTATAGTACAGCAAACAAATTATTCACAGCTTAGTATTACTATGATTCACCACAAAGGGAACTTCAGATTTAGAAAATTCCCAGTGTTGTAGGGAATGGAAAACTTTGAAACTGTATCGTAACACATTTTACCAAGAAGCCAAGAATTTAGGATAGAGTTGGGGTTGACACATTGGTGGGTAAGCTGCTTCTTTAAATAGTATGTATTAGACTGAAATGAAGAATAGAGAAAGGCAGACAATTCAAAATTTAGGTCAAAAGACACTAAAACAAAAATATTACTTTCATATTTAATTCCTATGCTATGGAAATACTGTATTTATGAAGGTTATTATCTTTATACTTTCAGTTTTGTCATCATTAAGCTGGATTTGTTAGTTAGCCTAAGGGTAAAGGCAAGGTAGTAAATATTTCGGATCATAAAGTCTCTGTTGCAACTACTTGGTTTGGCTGTTGTAGCCCAAAGCAACCAAAGACAATAAGAGCAAATGGATCATGCTCTCTGAATTTTCATTTGCACAAACTGTAGGTCAACAGATATGACATGCAGTCATGCATGAGAATCAGAGATTGATAATTCACATTTTTAATCTCTATTATATTTTCAATACCATTCTAAGCACTTAGAATTATACATTGTAATATGGTGAATAATAGAGTTTAAAACTTCAACATAGTAAAAATATTGAGATGTTTTTGAGACAACTTAAAATTTAAAACTCTGGATAGTGGATGTATTCATGTGCCTTTATTCTAAAAATATTTCATGGCCTCCTTTGTCTAGAAAGTATTAGAGCACCTTCATGGGAGAGGGCCAAATCTGAGTTTCATACAGAAAGCTTATCTTTAGATATCAGTTGAACATAATCATACTATTTCTTAAATTATTAGTAAAATCAAAAACCCTTACTTATAATGATAAAAATTCTTGGAAATTGTGAAATTAGGAACCTTTATAGGCTAAAATGGATTTTAAGAGACAGTGACAGCTTTGTAAACCCTCCCAGTGACTGCTACTTTACAGAATAAATCATTTTTTTACTTTAAAGATCATTAATCTTCACTAGCTTACTATGACATTCATATTTATTATGTATTTAGCATCTTTTTATGACAGAAAGTCTTTGCTACCAAACACTATACTGATAATTGGCTCTATCTATATCTTGTCAACTAAGGTTATTATATAGCAATGTCATGGGATCCCTGAACTAAAAAAGGACTTAGACATTGTGCATATTTTCTTTTACTTCAAATCATGTTGTGGATATTGCACAATTTATAATATTTTTATTCTGGTGGATATTTCACAGCAAATAATTAACAAAAAATTAAGAGTTATCACTTGAACTTTAAAATTTGTAATATTTAATTTTGAATAAAATATTTAAAATAAATTTAACTGAAAAGACACAAGGGATGTTTTTTATTTTAAACTTTTAGAATATTAGCTGAGAGGAAAATAAAGGAACATAATTATAAATATGACCTTCATTAATTTCTTTGTAATCTATATTTATAATGAAAAGTAGGAAAATATAGTATCACCAGTATACAAGAGTCATGAGTATAATTGTACTCTACGTAGTATTCTGTGACTCTTTCCAATAATTAAAATAATTAACCCTCTGAAATCCCTCTATTTTGTCAAACCCAAAATCAGGAAACCTGAAAAACTTTAGTGTATGGTTTAAATTCAAAATATAACATAATGTAAATACATTTCAACATAGCATTTTCTCTTATTATATAATTAACAACTATATGTTTATTTTCTGATAGAATCAGAAAATATTTACTGTCTATGTCTTAAAGAAATAGTTTATTAACCCTAACCCTGACTAAACAATTGCTATGGCTCATGTTTCCTTTTTGATGCATGATATATATTATATATACACAAAATATACATCTATACATGTGCATATATATGTATACATTTCATATACTATACTATAACTATTTGAAACACAAATGATTTTTATATATGAAATAAGAACATAATTGTCATTAATGTTTTGACAGCAGTGTGAATTGCATAAAATTGGCACAGCAGGCTGCCAGCATTAATTTAGGAACTTAACTGCTTGCCTTGTTTCTTTCTGAATTCCAATCATTCAAGAACTGATACCTTCTGTCACTGGTACTAAGCCCAATCTGACAGTGCTGTATATTCTCATGTGAAAATGTTAGTAAAAAATAACAGATGCTGATTACAAACCCAAGGAAGAGAAGTTTAGTTACTTCAGTCTGACAGCCTCTATGTATTCAAAACAAAAGAATTAACCTTGAGCAATAAAAAATAAACTCTAAAATTTTGTGTTTTGATGATTGGTGGCTCACTAAAATAATGAAAAATATCATTCATGCAACAGTAAATGCAAACAAATGTAATTTATGCAGGATAAAGTGTACAGTTTGAAGCCATGCAAAGAATAATGAGAAAGTATGTTCTTATGTTCAAGTTAAAAAAATTGAATACATGTCTAATACAATAGATCCATGAAACCAATGTACACCAATACTTAGGCTTTTGCTCTATTTTTCACAGAAAAAGGAGAACTTTGGAAGACTACATGAAGAATTATGCATTGTCTGACAAAGGTGTGGTAGGAAAAATTTCAAGTATGAAAGCATTTGGAAACTTCTAGAATTATCCCAATTGACAAAAGGAGTCTCCAATAAAAATGCACATGTGAAATATGATGTAAAATGAAATTTTGATGAATTTTCACATAATTCCATATCTTGTTTCCAAGATATTTATGAACCTGTCGCTTCACTGAAATATCACAAGTTATCAGTAATAGGAAGGAGTTATCTTTAATTGGCTGAGAATATGGGTAGAAGCAGATTAACAGGAACAATGTAGAGAATAAAAATGTGTATAGAACATGCATATTAATAACATGGTTTACAGAAAGAACATGAAATGTTACTATTCATTGCTGTGGCAGACAGTAATTGTTTGAATGTGTGCTCTCAAAGTGCCAAACCTTAATGGTCACTGAGTATTAGCACACATGGTCTTTATGAGGGGCTGAGAAATTAGAGCCACCCTGGTGGATTGCAGCCCTTCTAACAGATGCTTCATGGAGATTTACGTTCTGTTTCTTACTTCCCCTTCCTTCTCTCCATTTCCCCTCCTTTTGCACCTCTTTCCTTCCCCTCCCATATGTATGCCTGGTGCCTGTGAAGGGCTTTAGAACCCTTGGAACTATTGTTACAGCTGATTATGGCCACTATGTGGTCCCAGAAAAAATATCCTTTTTTCTACAAGAGAACCAAGTGCTCTGTAGCACTAAGCTGTCTCTCCAGACCTCATCCTCTGGTAATTTTATTGTAGTCAAACACAAGACATGGGTCAATGTGTAAACAGATTTCCCTTATTTTGTAAAACAACAACAACAAAAAAAATTTAATCTAATGAGAAAATTCAGTACATTTTTAGGATATAATTTTACTTTTATATAGAAAAATCTTCAGTAAATATGTATATTATGATAAATATATTTATGACAATTATCAAAGTTAAGCAAAAACAATATTTGAAAGCCTGTGACTTTTTTCTATTGATTTTATTTAATATGAAGATTTATTACTGATCCAAACCCACAAATTTAGATGACAGTCAAAGGGCATGGACAGTTTTTGAAGCCTCTTGTAGTTGGAACAAAGTTTATTTCTGGTGAATGAACTGGCTTCTCAGAGCTCAGACCCTGTAGCCTTGATACTTGGGGGAGGGACTGGGTTCTACCTCAAGTGGATATGCCAGACTGGATTGATTCACCTCGGTATTCCTTGCCCTCTCTCGGGAACAGATGGGGGTGGGATGAGGAGTGGCTGGGGGAGGACTGGGAGAAGGAGAGGAAGGGGGAGCAGTGGTGGGCATGGAAAAACATTTAAATAAAACCATTGATAAATAATCAAATCAGAAAACAAATTAATGCTGAAAATATTTTATAAAAAGATACCTTTTTATAATACAGGTATCGAAAATGTCAGGCTTGAAATACCCATATACATACACATATATATATATATAATCATTATTCAATAAAACGTCAATCAGCTCTTTTCTGGTTTACATTGCCACTTCCTTGGCTATAGCACAATTAATAACATGTTGTAGTTCCTTGTTGTCTTATCTTCTTAAAGTCGTTTCTTATCTTTCATCTTTACTATTTTGTTGCAGGGAAATCAAAAAGTTCTGAGAAAAACTAGTAGCTAGTTTGTTTGTCTGGTTCATCAGAACCTAGAATTCCAAAAATAGAATTTATTGCAAGGATCTGGAAGGTATATGTCTTGTGAGGAACTAGGGAGAGCTGTTCTCACAGGGCTCTGTCCTTTTCACATTCATGTACTGAGGGATAGGAGTTAAGGTGGGTACTAGCGGTTGAGTTTGGAAGCATAAACCTTTTTTCTGGACTTTGCCACAGAGTACATCTTGAACCCTTCATGACCACAGCTCTGCCTCTCTCTGGTTAGCACTTCTGGGAATTCCAGCCTGAATGAATGGACTTGACTTCTGACATTTAGTGATAGGAACTACATTTGTCTTTGGGAATACCAGCCTCTCTCTAATACACACTTCATGATGCTGCAACAATTCCCATGTGTAATTCTGTATAATTTTATTTCCTAATCATTCAGGATATAAAGAGGAGTGCAAATATTCTGGATCCCCTTGGAGTTCTACCAAGTAGTACTAATGTGTTCATTTTGTGGGCTATGTCTGAGATGCCTGGCTTTAGCCTGTAATTTCATACCAAAGGAATAGGGGCTAAAGCAAAGAATGCCTGGAGCAGTGATATATAACTAGGGTGTTTGTGTTACTTAAGTACAAATGAAATGGAATTTTATGAACTTTAAAAAGTGAATTTTTATATATATATATTTATGATAAATATTTTAAACAAACTTTCCATGGAACTATAAGGTTTATATCTATTTAAATGAGGAATATGTTAAGAATTACACTATTTCAGTGATTGCTTGAATCCAACTTATAAGTAATGAGCTTAGAGATAAAATATAGTATCAAGTTCTGCTTTCTAAATGCTGGCATGTTTGTCTTATATTAAAACACAACTGAGAAAGTTTAATAAAAATATAATCCAGGTAGGAAGTTATGTTTCAGTTGTATATCAGTAATATATTAATTTTTTCTTTGTTTCTACTGAATTTTAGCTATAATTTATATGATTTAAATGTTTAGTGGTGAAAATGAAAATAGAGAACATACACATAAATTATGCTTAAAAACAATATCCATCAAGCACATGGCACATATAATCTCTAAAGGTATTGATAACTCCTTTAAATTGACAATAAGGTATTATCAAATATAGTCCCAGAATGCCAAGCATACCTTATACACAGTGTAGCAAAATAAAAAAAAATTGTTTTAAACTTACAACCTTGAAATATACTTAAAAGTTTCTTTTCTTTGGTAGATGACTGTCAAATGGTGTAGGCAGTTTGTGGTCTCATACAGGAAGATTATAGTATGTTCCTGGTGCATGAACTGACAACTTGGAACCCATTTCCTACAGAGGAACACCTAACTCAGCATTAATATTGGGGTGAGGAACTTGGACCTACCTCAACTGGATATGCCAGAGTGAACTGACCCACCTTGGTTTCCTTGCCCTCCTTGGGGAACGAATGGGGTATGGCATGGGGAGGCTGAAGGAGGACCTGAGAGGAACCGGGAAGAGAAAAGGGAGGGAGAACAGTGGTAGATATGGAAAAAAAAACTTTTTAAATAATAAGATTTAAAAAATTTAAAAATGTTTCTCTCTTTTATGATTTAGAATACTGTTACATTGCACTTCTTTGCTTGATGATGGTGTAGATTACAAAGTAGTTGTAAACTCAGGCTATGAATTTTGCCAAAATGGAATGAAATCCCCACATTAGAATTATAAAAGGTGAGTGAAATTGTATTTATGAGACATTTATTAAATGTGGCCTTTTTGGTGGTGTCATGGATTTGAAGACATTGCTTTTATATAAGGTTTAAAATGGGTTTAGAGAAAGCAAGATATAATACTACTGAAGTGGAGGGACTATAGAGTAGATTCACTGTAGCTCAGCAGTTTTTATAAGAGAACTCTGTATATAAAAATGAATTTTCAGGACTTTATTGATGCTTATAAATGATAATTTAGAAGAGAAAACACCATTATTTTATGAAGAGCACATTGTTAAATACAGTTTATGGTACACGTTGCATTAAAACCTGTTAAAGATTCATATATGCTATATACAGTCGGTAAAACAGAGGTGAGGCCTTTCCAGTCACAGTTCAATAAAGATAAAAGCCCATGCTGTGTCCTATTATAGAACAGAAAATATCCTGCTGGTGTCATTGTCAGAGATGAATGGAGCACACAGTGACCCACTGTTGAATTTCTTAGGGTTTAGTAGGCAGGTAAGGAATGGTACCCAGTACACAGCCTGATCTCTTTCCACGTTTTTCCTGAAAGGAGGCACCATCTTATATTCACTGCATGAACTTAACAAACATTTCCATATCAGCACTTTCACTTACTATTCATTTCATCAACCAAATATCCTATACTAACCTAGAATTATAATCACTTTTGACTTTGTGTATTCCAGTTGTGAAGTTATGGAAGAGGGCATATTCATTTTTACACATTTTCTATTACTTAGCGGGTATAATCAGCCCAAAATTATTGAATTCATCTTGCTGTTAATGCCTACTCACAGGATTTAAATTTCTTGAATTTGATATTCCTTGGTAGCTGGTTGCTTTCTCAATGTTGACTCTATAGTTGGAAGTGTTAGTAAAATGTATAATAATATAAATGTATAAAAAATTACATAAGAAAAATTTCAGAACGCTTTAAATAAGTACAAATTCTATTTAGGTGATGAGAAAAATCTTTGCTTTTTATTTGCTATGGTAATGAGTGTTGACTTAATATTATATATGGCAGTTTTTCCAAGGATAAATTGTAATTTTAATCAAATACAAGCAAGTTACTTGATGAAGTTAAACAAATTGGTATAAGATTTGTATAAATAAAATTAACTGTGATAGACAGGGAAGCAGTCAAAGAAAATCAGCTTGGGGGACTCTGTGGCTGCAGACTATAAAAGTAGATCATAATGAACAGCATGGTGCTGGGATATTAACATACAAACAGGCCAGAAACTGAAATAGAACTCCCATACAATGTAGATCTGAAAACCAAAAAAAATTTTATTAAGTGTGCTGGATGCCTGGGTATCTATTCAGAAGACGATAAAAATTAAAGTCACTTCTATCATATTCAAAAGTATAAAATATTTACAAGAATAAGTCATATAAATATGAGATGAAAATACAGGGGAACTTTCCTATATATTATACAAAGACCTTCTATATATGACTCAAAATCTAAAATCTATTATTAAAATAAAAGACTGACAAATTTGACTATGTATACCATACTCATAAAAGAATAAAAAGATATAACAAACGGGGAAAAAATCTAACTGTCAAAACAAGCAAACAAAATCCCACAAAATAGGACAAAACAAAAACCAAACAAACAAAAGACATTAACGTGGGGGCTGGGCAGAGAGTTAGAAAGTAAGTATGATTATATTTCACTGTATACATATATGAAAATTTTAAGAATAAAATAAATTAGCTGGAGTTATAGAAAATATATGAAGGCTATATGTGTTATTGTATGTCATTGTTGTTTGTATTCTAAATAAATTAGTGTGCACCCCAAGCAGCTTGTAGAATGAGCCCAGAAAAGATAAATTGATAAATAGTAATGTGTCATATATGTGTATGTGTGTTTGCATGTTTGTGTGTGTCTGTATTAAAAGTCTAAATGCCACTTTTAGTTAGTCATTACTTCTGGAGGCGTGAAAAAGAAATAGGAATTCAATGACATCCAGAAAATTCCCATTCAGTGCAATGTTAATTGTCTAAGGCACGTTGAGATAAGTATGCCAAGAGTTAGGATCTTATGAAGTTGGACACTGGGTACATGTGCTAGGTCTTTTATTCTTGAATTACTTTGCAAAAATATATTCAAATACAAACATCCAGGATTGAATAGACTCTTCTCTACCAGGAATGAAAATTCTGTCTAGGATGTATAAGCATTTAAAAAGCACTTGAAAGTACTAACTCTGTTCCTACTGGTCTAGACTAGTAATACTGATACAATTTTATAGTTTTTCTTTGAACTTTATATTAAACAAATACTTTAAAAATATTTATATGTAAATACAGACAAAAATGTCTCATTCTTTTTCAATTATTTGGAGAGGCCACACACTCTATGTGCTTGTTAAAGTCCACCAAGTATTTCTTATAAAGTTGACCTAACATGTAAAATTGGAGGCATTTGGAAATTCAGACATATTTTGCTCTTGTAAAAAGAAAACTAAGAGGCTAATAGCACTGGCTTTCATACTGAGAACAAGAACTGAGTAGGCAGTATGCTTAGGCTCTGTGGCCCCTACCATTAATTCCAAATACATTCTGTGCCTTCTTTGGTTATTTAATATCTTGATTTTACCTGCTTTACCTTTTGATTTAGGAGTTTAACATGTCTGCACTATGGATGAAACATTTACTCTTTTTCCTTTGGAATAATCTCTCTCTCTCTCTCTCTCTCTCTCTCCTTTCTTTGTACGAATATAAGTGAAAGTATTAGCAGATTTTTAGCACAATATAATCTGAAGCTTCTTTCAATTCACTTTTGTAGGTATTCTAAGGACAAATGTTGCTGTGAATAATCTGAAAATAGAGCTTTTTAGATAAACATGTTGTAGGTTGGTGTTGTAAGACCAATTCTTTCTTTTATCATGAGTCTGAGTATGTATCTCTGAGTGTGTGTAGATGCCCTCAGAGCCCAGAAGAGGGCACTGCAGCTTTGGTTTCAGGCTCCTTATGTGGGTGCTGGTAACTGAATTCAGGTCCTCTGGAAGGGCAGCTAGTGCCCATAGCCACTCAGTCATTTCCATCTCTCCAGACACTTTTAAAGCCATTTAAAAAGATCTACAGACAACAAAGGAATGCTGAGATTGGGAGAAATAGTCTTTCTCAAGGAAGAACATACCAATTGGTTATCCAAACTTAAAAACATAGACAAAATAACACAGACTGACCAAGTTGCATTTATCTATTTAAAAATGTATTTTTAATATTCCTTATACACATACATATTCTTGTATATGTACTAATAATTAAGGACAAAAGAGGCCATGGATTTGTAAGAGAGCCAGGATGCTACATGGGAAGTCTTGGAAGTAGAAAATGGAAAGGAGAAATAGTATAATTATATAATAATCTCAAAAGATAAATGAAATTATTTTTAAAACAGCTGAAACCATAAAATATAAATGAAAACATTATAAATAAACAAAGTCAAGTGGATGTCTCTTGTCATGCATAGGTGTAGAATTTTCTAATTGCTCAAACTATAGATCATGTTTTCTCCACTCCTTATTTATCCTTCCTCTTATTTTTTCTATTGGTAGTAATTGATGCCATATTACATACTCATAATTGAACTCTTATGGAAGGTGGTCTGTAGCTTATTAATTCAATGCTATACAATTCTATCAGCCTATATTTTGGCACAGGAGCATTTGGGGTAGGTTAGGTTAAATTTTTATATCATTACTGATGCACAGTGTGAGGAATACATTACAAGCTTGTCACACTGTTATTACTGGGAGTGACAATAAATTCAAAGACAGCCTCAGATTTTGATTTGTTTGTTTCTCAGTTTTTGTACTTTTCTTTTTTCTTCTCTTTCCTCCCCACTTGCAGCTTTATTTTATTATCCTAAGTAATAAAACTAACTGTGGTCACATGGAGTAGCAGTTACAAGAACTCAGGTGTTAATGTGCCCATAACCTCCTGTGAGCTGCTGAGGCCAGAGCTCCTTGGAGTGTTGAGGTCTTTCTGAATTTATCTTGAAGCCAGCCTCAGCAGATAAAAAGTGCCACTGGGAACAGGCAGATCCTTGTATTTGAGTTCTGCTTCTGATCTTCGCCACTTTGACAATGCCACAGTCTTTTCCCCCTTCTCGCAAGTACTGTGTGTTGTATATTAGCCTTCTGATATAAAGGATAACTATTTTCTACTCTCTGGTCTTGTTTCTAAGAAGCTGTGGCACTTACAGGAACCAAGGTTTTGACATACCAATAGCCTTTTGTGGATTTGATTCCTGGGTCTTACAAGACTTGGACTTCAGATCACAGCCAAATAATCAATTCCTTTTTTTAAAAAAAAATTATATTCTGTGATGACAATGTTGTTGTTGTTGTTTTGTTTTGATTGGCATAGACCAAATGTGTTTTCTGGTTTGGTGTTTGTGATAGGAAAGTAGAGCAAGCACAACCTGGATGCTGTGCAGCTGACTCAGAGCCTACCAGCTATGTGTGTGACTCCAGCAGGAAAGCTTTGTGAATAACTATTGAACTAAAATAGAGACTATTTGCTGTTTCAACTCTCAGGTATTTGGGCCAGAATCTAATCAGTTCACTGAGTCTCAGTATAGGTAACTTAGAAATATGCTAATAGAGCCCTGCCTTTGCCTTCATGATGGGGACTGTGATGCATAGTGTATTTGGATGACATTCCCTGTAGGCTGAAGCAAACTTTGTAATATAGTAATAGCAATGCATAAAATTAAAAAAAAACTAAAAAGAGATAAGCAGTTTACTCCCACACCCATCTCAATGTCAATTAGAAAAAATTAAGTTTGCTCCAAATGATTAAAAATGAGCAGGTTTTAGGTCAGAGGAGCCTGACCTATTGATCTTGTGGTGAGTTGTGAGGCAGCATTCATGTTGATTCTGGTACACAGGCAGGCCATGGGCTACAAGTTTGACAGGTCTGTATATAAACACTGCCCCCAAAAAGTCATGTTTGGGGCCATCCATTAGTTTTGAAGCACTGATGAGATGAGGCTTTAGCTTGAAAACCAGCAAATCATTTAGGATGATGTCACTAAATTGCATGTTTTATTTCCAGAGAAGTTACTTATATTTATAACTATATACAACCATACATTATATCTTTTCTTCTTATCTATCTGACTGTCTATCTATCATCTATCTATCTATTTATTTATCTATAACTTGCTTGTTGTTTTTTCACAGTAATTATTTATATTTATAAATACATAAACCATATTACTATATCTTTCCATATCATCTATCTATCTATCATCTACATATGTATCTATATAAAGGGATTTAGTATTGAAGTTGAGTCACGTCATTATGGAGTTTGAGAAATGCAAGATACACTTTCTATAAGTTGAGAAAGAATTCAGAAAGTATTCAGAAAGTATTCAGGTAGGGTTCAGGCTCTAATTTAGATCTAGATCTAATGGTATCTTTTTCATTGAGACCATATCCTCAAAAGAGATGAATGTAGTTCTCATGGAGCACCTGGTTAGTTCTCACAAAGTTTTGTTCACAGGGCTGAGCTTGACCCACTCATCTCATTCAGAACCTCTGTCATTCCTTTTGAGCTTTCAGTTTCCAAAATAGTTTCTTTATAACTTTGCTTATCTTGTGAATTTTACTTCTTATATAAGATAAATCTGATTTTTAGTATTTTCCCAACATAAATGTTAATTTCTCAGAAAATGGAGTTTGACGAGCTGTTTTGATATCTTTTAGTCTATTGGGCTGGCATATAATATTGAGCATCAAAATATTTCTCTTGACAGTATGTAATGCAGTGTACCACCTTATACCCAGTGTCCAAATAAAAATAAGAGTTATGATTCTCACTAACATGATACACTCATCTTACATAGATTTGAAAACACACCAGCATCTTTGGCAGAGGAGGTGAAGTCAAGTAACATTTATTTTTCTGATATCCTGTAATTTAGATGTTTTAATAAAAAATTAATACATGCTTAAGGTGAATACAGCTTATGTTACAGAACAAAGTAATGAGAAAAGAAAAAAACCTTACATTTGTTTAATATAAACTTTTATATACTTATACACATTCTTAACTAAATAGAGAAGAGGTACATTTGACAATGATCTTATCTTGTTCACCTTTGCAATTAGTCATGTAGTGATAACTTGCATGTATAACTAATCTTATACATTTTGTATTCCTCCTGACTTCAGTGAACACCTCATATGTTCATGATTTTCTTGTTCTTAACAGAGAGATCCAAAGCTTTGACAGCCCATCTTCATCACAAAACGTGGAGCTGCTAAGAGACACTGCCACAGGCAGACCCATATTCCAGATTTTCTCTTTCTTTCTTCTATTGAGGTATACTTCAGTCTCCCCTTGATAGTCCAAGTCAGTCAACACCATCATTCCCTAGATGGTGTTCTGTCTCAAAGTAGGTAGTAGATTTAACTTCCAGTTCATTGGACTCATTGTTCTTCCTGAAAGGAGCATTCCTGTATGACAATAGGAACCCTGATGGAGCAGAGCATGGGCTCATGAAAACAATAGAAAACAGTTTTGTTTTGGATTAACACTGGTATTGCTGAGTGGTACTACTCTCATTTCTATCCCTTGATTTCTATGCCTTTGAATCCTGCCTGTTGGAGAAATAGTGCTGCACAATGTATAACATACATTGGATTCATAAAATATGCAACATATAAACAATCTCTGAAGAAATTTACTATAGATATAAAAAGTATTTCTACCCAGGTGGTACCCTGCAACCATCTTCAAGAATTCTTCCTATTGGTCTACCAAGTATGTTGCTTTGGCATGTGGGGAACATAGTAAGGAAAGTGAATCCTTTAAGCATGAAACTATTGTCACGCTTCCTGAGTTCCTTGATCAGAGGCAAAGCTGTATGGAATATGATACTGATGTAAGTTAATAACTGAAAGTTTTGGCAGAAGCAGTACATGTCGGGTAAGGAAGTCCAAATCTATGTCTACTGCGAATTTTTCCTCTCTGTGATTCCAGCTGTCTGGTGCAATCAAAACAATGGTTGGCTCATCCCTCTCAAGATTTCCTCATTTTAGCTTCAGTATTGATTATTGTTACTGGAATACTGGACAACTAGACAATAATTGCAGCTGTTGCCAGGTCAGTCTTGGTGACTGAAAGTCTGCATTGCTTGCACCAGGCATAGTCTCTACCCTGTCATCAGAGATATACTGTTTATCATCTTATTGAGTGATCATAAGGGATCCTGGACACAGATGCTGAGGTATACAAAGAACAAGGGACACATGCACTTGATTTTTACATTCTCCTCTGTCTTGTAGATGTTTTGATAAAATATCAAACGTGACACCTATTGCCATCCTGATTTTGGTATAAAGGGCCCTTTTCATGTATTTCTGTCTCCCATGTGTTTGTTACCAATATTGTAATCATATACATTTCAAATCAGATGCAGAGCCAAGCACACTGACCACAGTTATTGCAGCTATAATGATTTTATTTACCACTGCCCGTCAGAGGTGAATCAGAGGGAGGATAGAAAGCTATCTGTTTTAACCAGATACTGATTCATGAAGATCAGCTGGCTCACATGTCTTTAAACACTAAAGTCAGTGGATGGGATCGATAGCTATAATGTCAACTCTAGGGAGGGTAAGTTAAGAGGATGTCATATTAGTATTTTGACTAGTATATAATATGGGGAGTTTTTTCCTGCTCTGTTTCAAGTTCTGTGTGCCTCTTGGACCTTGATAGGTCTCATTTTTTTTTTTTTTAGATTGGGGACATATTTTTTTATTTTTATTTATTATTTGGTGATTTTTATATCATGCACCCCATCAAATTCAGTATCAGTCCTCTCAGTTTCATATCCACTCTTATGATTTCCCTATTTACACAAAAAGCCCATTAATGCTGCTCATTTAGTTACTGGTGCATAATTAAACTCCCTGTGACCAGCCCCTTAAAGAAAATGAGACCTTCTTCACCCACACCCCTGCCAGAGGCCATCAATGCAGAAGTGAAGCACTGTGTCATTTAGCTATGTTCTAGCCTTGATGTCTTGTATATAGTGATATCCTTTTTTTTTAAAGTCCACCAATGAGTGAGTACATCTCCTGCTTCTCTTTTTGGGTTTGTGATACCTTGCTCAGGAGGATATTCTTCAAATCCATCCATTTGCCTGCAGATTTTAGGATATCATTTTTTTCTTACTGCTGAGTAGTAACTCCATTGTGTAGATAGATGTACCACAGCTTATTAATCAGTTCTTCAGTTGAGGAGCATCTAGGTTGTTTCCAGGTTCTTGTTATTATGAATAATGCTGCTATGAACATAGTTCAGGTAATGCTTTTGTGGTGCGAATGTGCCTAAAAGTGGTATTGCTAGATTCTTTTATGATTTTTTTTCTTACCTTCTTATTTATTTTATTTTGTCTTTTCTCCTATGATTTTCTCTATTTATAAAATTGTGTTTTAATTGATTTCACTATTTCATTCAACTGTTCATGTTCTTGTGCTCTTTACTCTGGCATTCATTCATATCCTCTTTGTACTTCTTAATAATTCTGATTATTGCTGTTTTGGAAATATTGTCTTGTATGTCTAAGTTTTCTTTTTTGTTCATGGAACATTATTATGGAACCACTAATTTTTGTATAATTCTGTTGTCTTGGTTGTTATTGTTTGAATTTTGGCATTGCAACCTAGCCAATGGTGATTGGTAGCATTTCTTGGTATGGAACCTCTCATTTATTCTCTATAGGTTGTTTACTTACAGTCCATTGCTGCATGAATTCTAGTTTTATGAAAAGAAACTCAGAGTCAAATATCAGGGAAAGGCTGAAATATAAAAGAGAGGAAGCACCACAGTCAAATCTCACCCAGCTGTCTTCCAGCTTCCTCAGCCTCACTCCTGGTAGCTTCTAAAATGCCTCATCTGTCTTCCTATGCCTGCCTTAAATACCTTCTTCTCCCAGCTGTATCCCATCCAGGTTAAGATTAAAGGCATGAGCCACTACTATTTGGTAATTACCTTGAACTAACAGAAACACAGAAGTATCTCTGTGTCTGCAGTTATGGGATTAAATTAAAGGTGTAGGTAACCACTCCCAGTCTTTCCCTGTGCTAGGATTAAAGGTGTGTGCCATCATTGCCTGGCTGTCTGGTCTCTTTGTCAGGCATATCCTCTGGATCCCCATGCTGGGAAAAAGTGTGAGTTACCACTGCTATGATTTACCTTGAACTCCCAGAGATCCAGAATGATCTCTGATGTCTGCCTCCCAAGTGATGGGACTAATGGTGAGCACTACTTCTGCCTGTTTGACTATAGGTTGATCTCTTGATATTCTAGGTTTTATTAAACATACCACCATAGTCCATTTTTAAGATTTCTTTGCACTCTTTCCCTGCAAAGCCATTTTATCGCTAATTTTTATTTTGCATTTTTATACAGTTATAGATTTCATTAAAATCATTTTTAAGCAACACTTGTATTAACCAATTCTTCATTCTCTGTTTTCCTTCTAGTTTATACCCTTTCATAACCTACTACTCCCACAGCCTCTTATCTGCTTTCATTAGGCACTCCCCCTCCCTCTGCTCTGCTTTTCTCACTGTCATTGTCTCCTTTTAGTTCATAAACTATGCTCATTTTCACACTCTACAAGACACACAGAGACACTAAAAGTTAACAACTGCATGTGAATTAGAATATGTGACTTCTCTTTCTTTTTCTCTTTTTCCCTTCCTTCTGCTTTCCTTTATTTCCTTCCTTTGGAGTTGGTATCACCTCTCTTTTTTTTTCCTTCTTTATTTTGTATTTATCAAAAAAAAAAAACAGTAAAAAGAATTTAAAATGTGGAAGAGTTAACAATAAGTATAAAGAGGATAAGAATCATAAGCATGGCGTATCAAGGGTGGTAATGCAAATAAGATTGCTAAACATATATTTACTTTGTGTTCAGCTTTCCCTCTGAATTGGGGACAAAACTGGATTTGGCCAGGAGTGGAGACTGATCCAAGCATTATTGGGTCAGTGGTATCACCTCTCTTAATATGTGTGGAGTCTTTCTGCTTACTCGCTCTTCCACAAACAAAACAAAACCACTTTAAATTTTAATAAGGCTTAAGTATCACTTTTTCATGTATCATAATTTGGACATTCCTTCACTTTTGAGGTGATTATTATTTTGATGACTTATTCTAAAAATGTGATACTGCTACATTCATTTTGTCTCTTTTGATATACTTTTCCCTTCTGAACATCACTGTTTCATATATATATATATGTATATACATATATATGTATATATATCTATCTTATTCTTCTATGCCTTTCTTTTATCTGTTGCTACTTTTCTGGCTGTTAGAGAGGGTTTTCCTGAAGATTTTGGTAAAAGAACAAGTAATGTAGGTTAAGTTGATAATATACATTTTCTTTAGTCTGATAGGGGGCAAGTCTAGTCCTTGATTCCTGTGTGGTTTTTTTTCTTTTTCATCCGCATGATTTCTTACTGTGTGTCCTTAGAGTCTAATGCATTACTGTCAAGTGCATATCAGCATGTTGCCAGCCACACTGTGTTGATTCCAGCAGACCACTTTGGCATAGCTCCTGGAAAGACCGCTAGCATCTAGTTCCTTACCTCCTCTCACCACCTTATGATCCTTCCCTGAGGGAACTGCCATTGCATCCATGAGTCACTTGGTAAAGTGTGATAAAGTTGTAAAGGAATGCTTAAAAGATGTACTTAGATCCTCTTAAAATAGAGCACATATTGGCAGAAGAATTCAGAGAAGAATTCAAAAAACATTCTTTATATTTGTGAATGCAGGGGGTCTGGGTGGAACAGGATGCTTGCCACTCTAACTTTAGAAAGGTGATTCCAGCATGGAAGATAAAGCTTATTGCTAAAACACCTTCCTGGACCAGCCCATGATAACCTAGTAGACCTCAGATCATCCCACTGCATCTTTTAAGGCATTAATTCATTGCTGTTTGAGATAAGAAATTGACTAACTATAGGAATTCCTTTAATTTTTTTGTGAATAACTATTGGTTTAAAAAAACTATACAATTATTCTAATAGTATGAATTTAATGAAAGAATATTGAATTCTAACTACCGAATCAATCGTTAGAGACTCTGGAGCACTTACTATCACTTGACTCAATTCTATTTTCAAGCTAAATTATAAAGATTTATATTATCCACAACAAGCAAAGATCTGTTTTAAATAAGCCACATTTAAACATGTGGTTTAATAATAATGAAATGAATAACTATGACAATGATGTACATTCTTTCTGTTGTATTTACTAAATTTCATAAACATAATTAGATGGATAAAAGCAATCTCACTAAGTATTATTAAATATTATGAAAACATCCTAGTGTTTTGAGGTCCAAATTGCAGATTATTTATTTTATTATGGAAGTTTTAATGATAACAAAATGATGACATTAACAGACATTGTTTATCTGATTAAATTAAAATAAAAAATTATGAAGAAAAAATAAAGTATCAATTCTTAAAGTTGTATTCATAAAATTACATATTTTAATGTCATACAAAGACAATATTGTATCTTTATACACGGAAGTTTTGAAATTATATTTTATATAACTATGTATATTGGACCCATGATCTTTTATATAACTGTGAACAATTGTTACTTAGAAACATTTTACATTGGAGCTTAACAAAATAAATTTAATATAAAGCATGACTTTTTGTTTCCAAAATTCATTGAATGTTTAAATCAGATACAAATATAAATGACATTTTAGAGGTATTATCCCAGTGCAACTTCCTCTTATAAATATAGAAAAGGAGGCTTCCTATACAAGCCCATGACTTGACCAAGGTCTTATCAGCAATTTGTCTGCTGGGACAGCAATCTGGTCTCCATCTCTTCATTCATATTTCTGTATGCTTTCCACAAGGCCAGGTGCATCACATATGGCACCCAGATTTGGTGGTTTGGAGTAAGAACAAAGGTATTCTCTCCTCTCAGCTTGTATACATAAGCATGGAGTGCTGGCAAGAGAGAACATACATAGCTAAGCACCCATGTAAGGTTTTAATTATTAATTATGGTGCTTGGGGATGTAGTATGGTAAATGACTAAATAGATATGAAGGGTGTGTTTCTGATACTGGTCCACTTGTCATGTAGACTCTTTTCTATGCTTTGATTCCTTCTTAGAGGAGTGAAGAGGCTGTTTTGATTTATGGAATATTATTTAACTGCTATGTATTACATAGCAATTAATTCTTTCTAATGGATAACAGCAGTTCAGTCCCTGGTGTTAGCATCACTTAATCAATGTTGATGTGATGATATTAATGACAGTGATAACAATACCTCATTTTGCCATTTTCCATCCTTCTACTGGCAAGCTATCTTTTTGCTGGTATTTTATCAGCTTGGCTTTTCCCATGGCCAGTTTCCAGAAGGGTCACAACTTTTATTTCTTTCCCAGATGAACTCATCTAATCACATGTGTTTTATTTCTGTGTATATTTTAAGATTTCTACAGCTGTCCTCACACATCTATTGGATTAGCCAATTGTGAACGGAAAAGTTAAAGGATGGAAATCTTGTATGAAGCACAGACATAATTTTTGTTGTTATTATTTTGTGAATAATATTATGTAATAAATATTTGCATAGCATTTACAATTGTGTTAAGTGTTATATGAGGAATATATTAAGATTATATATTAGTTTAACAAAGTATACAGAAGAATGTGCAAATATTAAGCTATGGGGTTCATACATCTTCAGAGTTGTGGATCTGTTTACTTTAGGACACATGAAGAGGTGCCTGTCAACCTCAGTTAATGACTACTTCTATTGTTTGGACACACAACCTTGAACTGATTATTCCTCTCTCCTGGTAGGGGATATTTGATCACACTGTGAAACCCAAGGTCGCATTTGAGTTAATTAAATAAAATTAACATTGGGTCAGGAGGCTGAATTAGCAACTAGTGGACAGAAAGTGATCATAGAGCATCAGAGGCCACCTAGAAGAGATGACAGATGCTCCAAGAGTAAGTAGTAGTAAGGGATTTTGAATTTTTTTTGTTTTTTTGTTTTTTTGTTTTTTTTTTTTTTTTTGGTGGAATGGAAGGAGACTCTCTTTGGAAGGGAAGATTAGCTAGTTACTACTCAATCTCTCTAGCATATTTTCACTCCAGGTTTTCAATCTCGAAACTTTTTTATAAATAAAACGATCAAATTTTAGCTAAATTTACCTTTAGCTGCACTGACAGCTGATATAGATGTGAAGTGCCTGGAGGAATGGAATTCCTGCCAGGCTATGGCGTAGGCAGTTGGGACACTGCCAAAGAAGTCTATCTGTAATGTCAGAGTTGCAATCGTTGACTGAAATAGCAGTACTTTAAGGCATAGCCACTGTGAAGAAGATTAAACAACACTCTCCAGCTAGAGGTCTAAAGTAACTGGGAAGCATTTCCTGATAACCTGGTGATGAGGGCAAAGAAAGACTTCATAAATCAAACCGAGAGAAGAGCTCAGGGCCTGCATTAAGATCATCTCTTCATGTGGAGCAGAAACCTGATAATGGTGTCATGGTGCCAGATGATAGGTCTTTGAGATTTGTTCAAGAAATATCTGATCCTTTTCCAAATGGATCCTAGAAAACCGGGCTTGGCAAGAGCCAGGACAGAAAGCTGATATAGATGTGAAGTGCTGAAGAGTATGGGATCTATTTGTCTCAGAGAACAGCGTCAACCTGGAGTTACTAAAAGACCTTGAAAGGTATAAAATTTGAGATTAGTCATCTTCCAACAGAATTTCTGTATGAACAGCAAATCTTTTAATTTTGAGCAGTCTTTATTATATAAAGAAGTAACATTCACCATCAAACTGTGAAAATTATGGAAAGAAAATACATATTTCCATGATTAATAATAGACATTCTTGTAGGTGTTATTCTAGATAATCTTCACACATGTACCTATATTCACAAACTTCAAATTCTGGAAATCAGATCAAGTCCTAGAACTTTTTAATCTTCTAAGTGCTCTTCTCCAAAGCTGGTAGTTCTTTGTGAGTCCTTTAGTTTCTTACACACTTTATCAGATCTACTGGCCCAACCTCCTAGTTCCCACTGGAAAACATATTCACAATCTGTCAGTTGCTGCTCCTTCATTAGAAGTTATTTTTGAACAGCATTCTTCATATCTCATTTAATTATTATAACATTTTTAACTCATAATTAAATAAATAAAAAGCCGTATTTTTTATTTATTTAATTTTTTAAAAGGTCTTTTTTTTTTTTTACCTTGTATTTACCTGCTCACCCTCTCTTCCCTCCTCCCAATCACTGCCAGTCCTCCATCAGCCTCCCACACCCCATCCTCCCATCCTCTCCCCCAAAAGGGCAAGAGTCTCAAGGTAGGTCAGCTCAACCTGGCACATCCACTTGACGCAGATCCAGTTCCCCCATCCCAATATCAAGACTGGGTTAGGCGCTCCTCTGCAGGAAATGGGCTCCAAGGTGCTAGCTCATGCACAAGAATACTGCCTGATCCCATACTACCCATGCCAATCAACAGTTGCCTACCCTTGCAGGGCCTAGCTCCTTTTCCTGATGGTTCCCCAGTGGCTGTTCTTGATTCAGTGAACTCCTCAGAGCTCCAGCCAGCCATCTCTGTGGGACATCTCATAATCCCCATCCCTTTGTTCATACAGACTCTCTTCTGTCTCACTCCAGCTAGACCTGGAGCTCAACCACGGACTTCTGCCTCTGCCTCCACTCATTGTTGGATGTTGGTTCTATAATGACATATAATAAAATGGTCATTCATCTGAATATAGGGGAATGTTTAGGCATGCCCCTTGCCATTCGTTGGAGACCTAGCTAGCGACATCTTGTGATTCTTGGAGTTTTCCCTAGAACCCAGCCTCTTTACAACTCCACATTGGTTTCCTCTATCAAGATATCAATCACTTTTTTTTCTCACTCTTTGTTGCTCCAGTCACTCAACCTCTCCTCTTGTGATTTGTTCCCACCTCTCCTTAGTCAATACTTGTTATGATCCCAATTTGTTAAGGAGATCATCTATATTTTATCCTCCTTGGGGGATCTGAGGATGTCTCTCCTAAGTTCCTTCTGATCCCAAGCATTTCAGAGGTTATGATTTGCATCTTGGGTATTTCGACTTTTTATCTAAAATTCACTTATGAGTGAGTACATTCTGTGCTTATCTTTCTGGGCCTGTGATACCTTGCTCAGGAGAATAATATCCAAATCCATGCATTTGCCTGCAAATTTTAGGATATTTTTGTCTTACTGCTGAGTAGTACTCCATTGTGTAGATGTACCACAGTTTGTTAATCCATTCTTCAGTTGAAGGGCATCTAGGTTGTTTCCAGGTTCTTGCTATTATGAATAATGCTACTATGAACATAGTTGAGCTAATGCCCTTGGAGTGGGAATGTGTGTCTTTAGGGTATACAACCAGAAGTGGTATTCCTGGATCCTTGGGGAGAGTGATTCTGAGTTTTCTGAGCAATCTCCATACTGCATTCCAGAGTGGCTGAACAAGTTTACACTCCCACCACAATGGAGGAGTGTTCCCCTTGCTGTGCATCCTCTCCAGCATAGGCTGTCATCTGTGTTTTTGATTTTAGCCATTCTGACAGGTTTAAGATGGTATTTCAAAGTTGTTTTGATTTGCATTTCTCTGATGGTAAAGATATTGAGGATTTTTTCAAGTGTCTTTCAATCATTTGTAATTCTTCTGCTGACAATTCTCTTTTTAGTTCTGAACCCCATGTTTTTGATTGTGTTATTCAAGGTTTTGGGCTCTAGTTTCTTGTGTTCTCTATATATTTTAGAGATCAGTCCTCTGTCACTTGTAGGGTTGGTGAAAAGCTTTTCCCATTCTGTTATCTGTCATTTTCTTTTAATGATTGTGTCCTTTGCCTATAAAAACTTCTCAGTTTCAGGAGATCCCACTTATGGATTGTTGTTCTTAATGTCTGTGCTACTGCTGTTATACTTAGGAAGTGGTCACCTGTGCCAATATGCGGGGAGAGTATTTCTGATTTTCTTTTCTATTAAGTTCAGTGAAAAGGTTTTATGTTGAGGTCTTTGATCCACTTGCATTTGAGTATCGTGCAGGGTGAAAGGCTTGGATCTATCTGCATACTGCCATCCAGGTTTGCCAAAATAATTTGTTGAAGATACTATCTTTTTTATTGAATGTTTTTGACCTCTTTGTCAAAAATTAGGTATTCATAGGTGTGTAGGTTAATGTCTGTGTCTTCAATTTGATTCCATTGTTCCACAAGTCTGTTTTTATGCCAGTAGCAGGCTGTTTTTAATATTGTAGCTCTATAGTATAACTTGTAGTCGGGGAAGGTGATGCCTCCTTAGGTTCTTTTGTTGAGCAAAGTTGTTTTGGCAATCCTGGCTTTCCTGTTATTCCAAATGAAATTGAGTATTGCTCTTTCAAGGTCTGTAAAAAATTGTGCTGGGATTTTGATGAGGATTGCATTGAATCTATAGTTTGCTTTTGGTAAGATTGCCATTTTTACTGTGTTGATCCTACCTATCAATATTAAGCTTATATTAATTTCATCCTGTTTGGCCTATGTCTCAGGAGCATGGTAGTTCTTTCCATTTTCTGATATCCTCTTCAATTTCTTTCTTCAGTGATTTAAAGTTTTTGTTAAACAGGTCTGCTACTTCTTTGGTTAGAATTATCCCAAGATATTTAATTCTATTTGCAGCTATTATAAAGGGTGATGCTTTTATTACTTTTTAATCATCCCATTTATCCTTAGTGTAAAGGAATGTTATTATTTTTTGAGTTATTCTTGTACCCTGCTACATTTCTGAAAGTGTTTATCAGCTGTAGGGGTTCGATGGTAGAATTTTGTGGGTCACATATTATCTGCAAATAGAGATCATTTGACTTCTTTCTTTGAGAACTATATTGAATAGATAAGGAGAGAAAGGACAGCCTTGTTTTATTCCTGATTTTAGTGAGATTGCATTGATTTTCTCTTCATTTAATTTGATGTTGGCTGTAGGCTTGCTGCACATCACCTTTATCATGTTTAGATATTTTCCCTGTATTCCTGATCTGTCCAGGACTTTGATTATGAAGAAGTGTTGGATGCTGTCAAAGGTTTTTTCCATCATCTAATGAGATGATCACATGGTTTTTTTTCTTTCAGTTTCTTTGTATGATGAATGACATTCATAGTTTTTTGTATGTTGAACCATCCTGGCATGTTTGGGATGAAGCCTACTTGATTGTGGTGGATGATTTCTTTGATATTTTGTTGTTACAAAAAGTTTCTGACCAAAAAAAATTTTTCTGATCTCAACCCAGCTAGAGGTCTGACCTGCCTGTGTCTGCTTTCCCCATCAAAAAATGACTCAGAAGCTTATATTAATTTCATCCTGTTTGGCCTATGTCTCAGGCACATTGCTAGCTAGCTCTTTCATCTTCACCCATCTCCATTAATCAATTCTGATTATTCTCAGTTTTGGTCTTTTTATAGTGTTCCATATTTTCTGGATGTTTTGTGTTATGACTTTTTTTTGACTGATATATCTGTTTCCATTATTGAATCTTCTACTCCTGAGATTCTCTCTTCCATCTCTTGTTATATTTGTATCTATAGTTTTAGTTTATTTCTTCAGATTTTCTATTTACAGCATTGTCTTCATTTGTGCCTTCTTTATTCCTTTTATTTCAATTTTTAATTCCTAAAATTTTTTCACCTGTTTGTTTTCTTTTTTCTTTTTGGTTTCCTTTATTTAGTTTTATTGATTTGTTAATTTCTTCCATTTTTTGTTTAAGTTTTCTTTTGTTACTTTAAGGAAATTTTATATCATCTTTTAAGGCTTCTATTATCTTCATAAAATTGTTTTTAAAGTTATTTCTTCTGTTTCCTCTTCATTTCCATGTTCAGGTTTTGATGTAGCACCACCAGATTCTTCTGGTGGTGTCTTGTTCTTTATATTGTTATATGTATTCTTGCATTAGCATCTGCCTATTCCTTCCTGGTTTATTCTTAGTCAGCTTGTAGTTGGCTCTTAGTTAGTTGTAAGCCAGGGGGCTGTGGGTCTCCATTTATTGTGGTGGTTTCTAGAATCACTGGATGATGAAGCAATTTGTGGTTAGGGCAAGGTTTGGCCATGGGTTGTCCTTCCATCTGCATTTTGCTGGGGGTTGTATTTGCAGGGGCAGTCCTGCTAACTTTGGTTTCAGGCAGAGCTGAATCTGGATGGAGTTCCAGGGGCTGTGTTCCCATTCTGGGCCTCAGAGACCAAAGGTCTCCACTTGGCCTGGGAGTCAGAGGTGCCACTCACTTCTGTGGCCAACGATGCTGTGGGTCTACAGTTGTCACCCAGTTGTAGTCTTTTACAGGTTTCACTTCCAGGGTTAACCTAGGGTATTCCTAGTCTTTGACTCTCTCTGTCTCTCTCTGTGTCTCTCTGTCTCTGTCTCTCTCTCTCTCTCCATCCTTTCCTCTCTCTCTTTTGTAATTTTGTACCATCTATTGATTTCATGTAATTTTGAGCCAATCTATGTTTCTGGATTTAAAAATCCTGACTCTAAGAAATCTTGACAGATACTTGAGTGAGCAAAGTGCTTTTGTGCTAACTTTAGCCCCATGGAAACATTAGGATCCTGAGGATCACTGGCCATCTGGTGCATATGAATCAATAAATTTCTTTAATGAGAGACTGACTTAAAAAATTCCTCATGCAAACACACACACACACACACACACACACACACACACACACAGGACAGAGAGAGAGAGAGAGAGAGAGAGAGAGAGAGAGAGAGAGAGAGAGAGAGATTCCTGAAGTACAGTACATCTCTTACATAATATCACTAAAGCTGATATATAGTAGGTGCTTTGGTGTGAAGAGCTGAATGGTAGCAGAAGAGAAAGTAAAGAGAAGAGTCTTCTGAATAACAATGTGATTAGAGAATTCTAATGAGTGAGCAGATAGAAGCACCAGAAGAGGTATTGATGCTTCAAAGGATGTGTTTGTGCCTCAGTTCCTATCCTTTCCTGAGGTTATTAACTTTTCAGTCATTAGACTATTAGTGGTTGATGGAGGAAGAATATAATTGTGTATAATTATGCAGCCATTGGGCAACTAAATGGGGAGAGCTGGGAGTTCAGAGGGGGAAAAACAGGAAATTTCAGAGGGTAATGAATGAGACTATTTTCATAATACATTGCATATTTGTATAAATCAATAAAAGAATAAAGTTAAAAGAAGAGAGTTGATTTTCAAGAAACTTGAGACCTCAGAATATCAGGTGTCTCATTCTATGAGGCAACAGCTTAGAGGTATACTCCATGTGAGTCAGAACAGGGACTCACTTAATAGGGCAAGCAGAAGAACCTCCTTTTTTGTGAGGTGCCTCTTTTCTTATTAGCTGTGATTTGTTTGCATGCATACATGAAGTAACTGCTTTGGCTAAAGACAAGGTAACAGTGTAGGTGGGGACCATTGATAGTCACATTTTAGATATCCTACATAACAGATATTTACATTATGATTGATAGTAGTAGCAAAATTATAGTTATGGAGTAGCAATAAAATAATGTTATGATTGAGGGTCTATATCATGGGGAACTGTATTAAATGTTGCACCATTTTAAAGGTCTATAACCAATGGGATATAACTTTCATAAAGGGACAATAACAATACTTTCCCCATATCTACAGTGAGAGGGACATACTTTAGGAAGAAGAGAATGCTCTTCTTTTGCAAGTCCTGTGGAAAAGGTGTTCAAATTGTACAGGAGATCACTGAGATGTAGAGTGTCTGGGACTGGAAGAGTGTTTGAGTGGCATTCTTCAAGTACTTGTATAATATTTATATTTGTGAGTTAACTAGAATCAATAATTGGATAAATAAGAGTTCTCACCTCAATTGGAATAGGAGAGATTTTATTATGTAGCTAAATGAGTGACACAAAAACATCAATTCAAGTTGATGTCCAAATAACATGTTCCAATATGATAATGGTTTGAACAAGCTTTTATAGTTATAGAACAAAGAATTCACACATCAAGTAACTTTTCAAATATATGAGCAGAGACATGAGTAAGATGAATTACAGCAAAGTGGGGAAATCCATTCTACTGTTTCAGATGGCATCTGATGGCCTTCTTAGATTTGGAGGTTGTTGAAAGTTAATGACTTGTTATTACATCCCGAATTTTTTCATATGACAACATAAGGATGTTAATCAAACATGGAGGCGGGCAGTGAATGGATTTTAACAAGGATACAGATGGCCCAAGAAAAATTGCCTTTGAATCTGAAATATTCCAACTACCAAGAAATAGGAAGTTCTAGAAAATCAATCAACTTTGTAGAATTGTTAACATTGATGTAGCCTTTTATTTGTAGGCATTTTCATTCACACTAGGAAAGGGGCCATGAGTGATTATGGTAATATGAACTATGCCAGAAGTAACAACTTCATCCATTAATGTACTCACACATTAATATTTTCTGTGCTAATGTACTCATGCAGCAAAAATTTGTCAAATCCTTAGTGTATTAGGCACTAGTTAGTACTTCAATGAGCTCATGCTCTTATTATGGGAACTAATAATTAAAATATCATCTGTTAGGTATTCTAATAGGTGTTACTATAGAAGCCATTTGGAAGAAATTCAGTCAGAAAATACTTTGAAGAGTCACCAAGGAATGTTTTCTTGAAAAACAGCACTAGAATTGAGTTTAAGGCCTCAAAAGAATTAGCCAAGTGAATAAAGTTATTTCAGATAGAGTCTGCTCAAAGACATGTAGGTCACACATGGTGCCACAAACTTGACACTTGAAAGCAGTATTTTATAGAAATATTTATTCAAGGGACTTTGGGATTTTTGTAAACTATTATAGATGTAAGCATAAAACTAGGTTCAAATCGTGAACTGTGTGAATTGCATGGTCAACATCAGTTGTCTTTACCTCTCACTGGCTGTGAGTTGGAGCTCAGGCACCTAGCAGAGTTGATGGAGTGAGGGAGGGGTGTGATGTGATGAAATAGAATGTGCTCACATGGACATGAGAGTCAGATCCTAAGAATCAACATCTAAAATAAACCTACTGCTGATTTTCTTTCAGTGTTACAGTGATAAAGTCATTTATCATTTATATCTCAACAAGGAAGAAAAAGTAGACTGGCTGAGAAACCAAAGAGTTTTGTGGAGAAGCTAACCCCAAAGAGTATTTTGCATTGATAAGTTGGCCAAAACCACATGCAGGCTCCCCATTATGTTTTATTACTTGTTTTTTGAGGGGGTGGTGGGGACACCATTCCTGGAGGTACTGCAATACCAGGTCAATGTGTGGAGTGGACAGAGCAAGCTCCTATTCTAACTCCTAGTTCCAAAAATCTATTTAATATGTTGTCCCTGGATAGAGGACTTAAGTGATATTAAACTGATAAGAACAGACACTACACTTGATCTTAGCCAAAAGACTGAGAAGCAATATTTTATTACCTTTAAGCATGCTTTTTTCTCTGTTAACCTTTGTATTTAAATTCTACCTTAAAATTTCTTTGTAGTTTGAATGCTTGCTCAGTTCAGTTCTTAGTACTGGTGATGGGCATCTCACAACCATCTGTAACTCTAGCTCCCTTAGTTTTATGCTGTCTTATAGCCTTCACAGACACACACAAACTTTGGCATATGCACATCATGCACACACACACTCACACACACATACACACTCACACACACATACACTAAAAATAATGAAAATAAAACTTAAAAATAATCTTTTAAAAAACACAGTCTGCTTCATAAAAAATTTCTGATAGTAATTTCAATTATATGCTTTTTATTGAAATCACAATATTTATTTATCATAAAAAGAGAAGAAATTTATAATGTACAAATCTATAATGATGTATTCTACTGAAAATTGGGAGCCATATTTTGTATAGATTATGTTTTTCCTTTAGTGAAATTAACTGAGTGAAGAGAATAAATAAGTATTTGAGATTCAAATAGAAAAAAGAAGAGAATTCATTATCATATTTAGTAAAAAGCAGAAATAATTATCATGAATGAACTTGAATGATATTCTATCTAATATCATATGGAGCTTCTTATATAGCAAAGAATGACTTTGAACTTGGAATTCTTCTTCCTCTATGTCTCAAATGTGAGGATATAGGCATCTACCATCTGATTTATATAGTGCTAAGACTTTAACTCAGGGCTTCCTGCATACAAAATTTTTGCTAAGAGACAGTGGGAAATTAGCAAATTGAAATCACTCTAATCTGAGGAAGATTTAGATAAATAGTGAAATTACTATGTTTACTATGTTAATGTGTTACTAGGTTTACCTACATGTTAAATGCAAGATGTTTTGCCAAGATAAGATTTAGCTGTAGACATATTTATCAACATGCTTCCATGAGTTTTTTTTTTTTTTCATACATGATCTTACTATACAGCCATGCCTGCCTGGCCTAGAACTCAGTGTTTACACTAGGCTGGCTTCAAGCTTACAGAGATATATTTGTCTCTGACTATAGATTATTGAGATTAAAGGACTGAGCAGCTACTCTTGGCTCTTCATAATTTTTAAAATGTGTTATTAAGCATGATTCTTAAATCTTGAATTTAATTTTTTCTTATCTATACAAAAAGGAAAATACATTACAAGCATATATACAGAAACTAAAAGCTAAGAAATGGCAAGGTATAGTAAATTGAGATGTCAAGTAATTTGCAATTTGAATCATTAAAAAGTCAGATCCAGGAATGATGAGATGGCTCTGCTCATAAAGGCATTTGCTTCCAAGGCTGGTGATCTGAGATTGATGATCTTCAGAACCCACACAGTGGGAAGACAAAACCAACTCTCTCAATCAAGTTATCTTCTGACATGTGCATTATGGCACACACACACACACACACACACACACACACACACACACACAAATAAATAATTCAACAAAATACAAAAATTACTTCCTTGTAGTATAAAGAATCCAAATCCTGAAACAGAATTTATTTACCTTCAAGACAATATTACTTCAATATGTTTTTAATAGCTATTTTTCAGGTATTCTTTTAGCTCACAGGAAGTCATAATTAGCAAGCAAAAGGACTATGGTCTACAAGAGAAAACATCAATAAAGATGATGGAAATATATACTGACAAAATTTAAAAAGATAAATCTTGGTGAATCATATTAAATAATATATATATATGAAAGTCTTAAAAGAGTCAGAGATGCAGATGTATGTCCTATGCATAAGTGAACAGCTGCCATATCATAGCACAGTGTTCCTCTTTTAGCAGTCCCAAGGTGACCCTAACCTAGTACCATGAAGCATACGACTGATATTCTATGTGTGCTAAGGTGTGCTAAAGTTTCTGTCCTTGCTCTTAATACAACAGACCTAGGAGATATTGATGTAAGGCTTTCTGGCACAGAGCAGCTACATGGTTAACATACTAGTTCAATAACCCAGCATGATAACTCATCAAGTGAGAGTAAGAATTCCTGGCATGTAGCAGCCATGTGGTAAGCCCAACATGGCATCAGCAGAACACTCAGCATAGGATGGGTATGCCCCAGATGTGACTATAAATCTGTGCCCACCCATTCTCTTAAAAGGAGATGCCACGTGAAAACAGATCTCTTTTTCCTTGTTCCTACCTGGTAACTTTTCTGGATAAACTCTAGTGTGGCGCTGGTCATGTGTGTCTGTTCTCACATGCAAAAACAATACTTGCTTCTTCACAGTATATAGGAACTGAAGATTTGCGAGAGTTCATTTGTGTGTTAGGGTAAAGTCATATATATGCTTGTACTCTGACTGTGAAAGGTGCTGGAAAAATGAGTTTCTTGCATGATCTCAGAACATGGAAAATTCTCCAAATAAAACTGGAAAAAAGCGCTATTGAACTTAAAAGCAAGAAGAATGTTCAAAAAACTTTCCTCTTGGTTGGCCAATATCAACATTCTCTTCTCTCTTCTTAAAATTAAAATTAAGCATGATCAATCACATATAATAGAAAATTTACTGTTAAATACATTAAGTATATGATTTATAAAGTATAGTTACATTTTTTGTGTGTGCAATATTCAGAGTAGTCTAAGATCCAGTTCGTTATTTTGTGTTCTTTACTACTAATATCAATTTTGCTTTACCCATGGTTACTCTATTCTTTTAGCTCCAAATGACTTAAACAAACCCAAACAAACCTTAAAAGGTTAGAGAAGGGGCAGTCTAGATGCTCTTAAGGCCATACCATTTTTTTTTCTTTTTATCTCTGATTTTCCCTTGCTAGGATCCTTCCGGCTTAGTTTAGCACTCAGGCAAGCTTCTCCAAATTCACATTTTCTGGAAGATCACCAGGTTCACATCATCTTCATATCCAGCAATGAGTACTTTGCCTCTGTTACTAACCTAAGACAAAGCTTCTGGGGTTGCTTAGCATGAGTTTACTGCACTGAATGACCAGAGCCAAACTGTCTTGCATTAGGCAGCTGGATTTTACCATGTTTATTCCTGGGTGAGACAGAGCATTAGATCTGACAGTTCTTCTATGGTGTTTGTGTTCTGTGACTCAAGGGAAGGCCTGAAACATTTGCTCAGTACACATCCTCACACACTGAAGAAAGTTCCATTGCACTGACTGTGTATACTTCTGCCTTGTCTTTATTAAATGAGTCCTTTCTATTGTTTAAATAGAAAATTAACATTTTCTACTTGAGACATACTTTTCAGGTTTTAGGCCATTTCTATTATTGTTAACTGTCTGTGGAACTCTTTGGTGTCCTAAGGAAATCCTAATTCCTCTTAAGAAGGCTGTGTCTACAATCAGGACACAGTAACCTTAACAAAGTCTGATTGAGGTAGTTTTTTTTTTTAATTTTAAACATAATTCTTTATTGATTTTTAGCAAATTTCATCATTTACCCCAATCCTGCTCACCTCCCAGTCCCTCCATATCTGCTCTTTACTCCTGCAGTATGACCCCATAAATTAATTAAAAACAAATCAAAATAAACAAATTAACAAAAAAACCCTATTTCAATCATCCATTTTTCCAATATTTCTTCTTAACCTAGTGACATCAGGAGCCGTGTTGTGTCATGCAGTATCTCCTTTTTGTCAAATCAGCCCCACCTGCAAAATTCTCATTGCCTTATCACTGGGCCCTCATCAAAACTCTTCTTGGATATCCTGTTATTGTCCCTAGTCATGGAGATCCTGTGGTTATTCAGTAGGAACAGTCCCTTCATGTACTCCAGCAGTCCCTTCAGGTATTCCCTTCATTGGGCAGCTAATTAGGTTGGGCCAATCAAAGGCCCACAATGTGTGTTTGAGTGGTTGCTGAGCTGTTCGATCTGGGCCACTGGGACCACACCTTCTGGTGAGGAGCAGAGCAAGCTCTTCTTATCCTATGCCATCCTGGACAGCTCTCCCATACCTGTGGTAAGGGGTGGGGCCATCTCTCCTAAGTCATGAGATCAACTGTTCTGTGAAGGTAGAGGACTTAGGCTTTCCTGCAGCAGTGTCCAGTGAGAGGAAAGGCCAGATATTCTAGGGTCAATGAGGAACAGGGTTGGCTCAGCAAACCCCTTGAATTTTAACACTCAGGGTTCTAATGACCGGCTGTTTTAATAAAAGCCATGAACATCAAACCAGATCCTTGCTGCTGTTGAGCCATGGAGCTAGACATGGCTCTTGACAGCAGCCTGGACCCAGATGGTATGAGCCCAAGAGATAGTATGGCTGTCATACAACAACGTGCCCACCAATGCAGCCTAGGCCACTCAAATCTGTAAGGCTCCATGGGCAATGTGGCTCTCAGACATCAACATGATCTCAGGAGTTTTACTGAGTTTATTCCTTGAAGTCAAGGGCAAATGAAGACAATGTCAATTACTCCATGAATAGGAAACAGCTCCTCATCCCAGGTCATCTGTTTTAACTTTGGCCTATTTCTTGTTTATAAACTCCTATGAACTTTTTTTTTAGGATAGTAAAATTGAAAGCATGCACTTTGCAGATGTCTCTAGCTAAATGATTACAGGACAATTCACTAGCACTGGGGAATAAAAAAGAATATAGTAAGAATAAAAGGATATTAACTGGCAAATAAAATTTAATGACAAAGACAAATCAATCACTTAAAATGTGCACAAGCAGTAATATAAAGCAGAATGCAATTATAAAGAACTAATTAGAAATTCAGAATATGAAGAATAAACTGGTTGTCAGCTCAAGCAAAGAAATGAAAAGAGAAAATCTTAGGAATAAGTTACTTAATGAATTTAAGTCCCCAGCAAAAGGCTGTAATAATTCTGGAAGTATGAGTAATTTTTTATTCTTTAGTATTTATTCATTGCCCAGCTCATTGTCTGACATAGCAACTTAAATGACTTTCATATGAAAACCTTCAAACTATATTGTTGGCCTCTAGTTTCTATCAACCCCAAAATTAAGAATGCCATTAAATAATATCTGAGGCTCATAGCAAAGGCTCATCCACTTTGTACTAACTGATATTCCTTGTGTCTCCACCTACATATTTGAAAAATAACTATACTTATGGCTTAATGTCACTTTGTAACCATAAAACTTCATAAAGCCTCTACCATGTTATTTGGTATAATCAGTATTCCCATTCTTGGACCATGATCACTCATATTTGGCTATAGATTAAGCTAGATTTTACACACTTTGTAGTGTTTTACATTAACATGAAGTAGATATCAAATTGATGGTTTCTTATGTTCTCTTGAGAAACAATAAAGACAAAGAATAAAATAAAGATAAAATTCATAAAGAAAGTCTAAAGGAAAGTTAAGCTGATATAAAGATAAAAGTAGTTTCAAATAAAGATTTAAGAAACTGGCAAGAAAGCTGAAAACCACAACCACTTAACAGGTTGGGGTGTGAAACACCTTGGACTGGCACCTTGGAGCCCATTCCCTCCAGAGAAATACCTGACTCAGTCTTGATGTGGGGGTGAGGAAAGCAGATCTGCCTGGGGTGGATGTTGAACTAAGCCACCTTGGGACCTTAGGACCTCCTGCCCTTGCTGCGGAGGAGGAGATAAACTGATGGAGAGAAGAGTGAGTGACTGGGAGGGGCAGGAGGGAGATGGGAGCCTGAACAAGGGAATACATGGATTAAAAAATATGACTTTTTTCTCATAATTAAAAAAAAAGAAAAAATAAAATAAAAGGTCTGTGTTTTAAAAGCAAAGGAAAGAAAAGAATCTGGCAGGAATAATAGAAATAATGACAGCATCCCAAGACTTGAACAGTTAGTGAAAATTTAGGATTGGAAGTTATATAAGAAAGTGTGGTCCATAACTTAGCCTTTACTGTGTAATTAATTACCTCAGACTGAATAGATAAAAAATGGTTCATTAGTTATTAATTCTATGTGCTGATAATCATTTTGATTTAAATTACTTTAATAATTTCACACTCTCTCAAGGTTCACACATATTTTTTTAGTTAGCTGTCAGACAGTTTGTGCTTGTTGATCTATAACGTTATAACCCCATCATCAGGTATCAGGTTCTAATAGGGATCCTTAGCCATCTACTTTGTGATGCTTCCAGTTGACTGTCCCAGCACATTCTTATCTCTACACTGTTGTCTCAGAGTTCCAGATATAGCAAGAGAACAAAAGTTCTACCATCTTTTGTGAGTCATGCCTCCTCTCTGCTTCTGGAACATTCACTAACAGGTCATTGACAAAATAAAACAGCTTTATGTGGGTGAATATCATCCACATTGGGCGCCATTTGTTGTGATAGGTTTCTGGCCCGGACTAGCTGGCCTAGCTGACCCACAAACCCACAGAAACACACAGATGTTTGTATTATTTTATGCTGATTGATCGAGGGCCCAGGCATATAACTTGCTATGTCTTTAGTCTAAACTCAGCCCATCTTGTTCAGCCATATAGCTTAATACTTTTTCTCAGAACAACATATTATCTTCTTTCCTCTATGTCTACTGCTGTCTCCTTGTGTCACCATTGCATCTCTAGGGTGTCTGTCTGGGGGCTCTGCCTGGTGATGTCTCTGTTCTTTCTGTACTCAGAGTTTTCTTATCCTGGTAGCCCTGCACACACTTCCTGTCTGCCTTCTGTCCAATCAGTTTTTTATTAAACTAGTAGGTAGGACAAATATTTACAACATAGTATAATCTCACTACATAATTCAATAAAATATATTTAGAGAATGGAGAGATGGTGTGATGATTAAGAATACCCACAGATGTAGCAGAAGACCCAAGTTTGCTTTCCAGCAAACATAGTAGTTTACAATTGTTAGAATTTTAGAACCAGTGAATCCTGCTCTTTCCTGCGGCCACAGTGCACTTACACACTTGCAGGCAAAATAGTCTTATATATATAATAACAATAATTTAAAAATTAAATTATAAGCTATATTTAAATATTATAACTGGGAATATAGTAATTTCTAAGGAATGCATGTGACAAATTCAGCATATATTTATCATTTAAAAATTAATAATAAAAGAATTGTTAAACACTTATGAAGAGAAAAGCATACAAAAAGTAGAGAACATTATAAATCTGTAACTACAGAATTGATTAATAAATTACAAATCTCTGGCTTTTAAATAATTTAGAATTTCTTCAATGAGTGAAGAATTCAACAATGGAAGGGAGACCTCTGCTTCTAGGTGGGATGTGAAAAACATCAGTGTGCATGCATTATAGAGATCCTAAGCAGCCTGATATATTGGAAGTGGCTATTCCTTTCATGGAATGCACTTTGGGAGCAGGACCAAGAAATGAATTACCTTTCTAGTCCATGTACAGGAAAAGATTTTACTTTGCTGGTGATGTACCAAGAAAAGCACAGATCAGATGCAGGAAAAAAAATAATATTGCAGATGTGACAGCTAACAGACACCATTTGTCATGTGAAGTTTTTGCCATCTTTTAAAGTCTTCATAACTGACAATGACTAGGATTTTCCATTCTGAATAAATTTGTACTACATTATATTTTATTTTACTTAAAGAGTCTCTATAATCCTTATGGTTGCTCAGGTACCACAGACTAAAATTTAGTCCCCATGAGATGAAAATAGGCTTTTTTACATGCATTGTAATATTGTTTTCACTTTTTGAATCAAAGTAGAATCTGAAGATTTGTCCTATCTCTGAAAATTGTAAGGTGATTACCAGAGGACAGGGTGAGGAAGAAGCAGTCAGAAAGTAAGGCACTCGATCAATGTTATTATGGCTGAGTAATGTGTTTGGGTGCCAAGTTGACAAGGAGAGGGCTTGTGATAGTTAATCTCCATTGTCAACTTTACTAAATTTAGAATGAGCCAGAAGACGTGTCTGTAAGAGTGTTACTAGAGAGATGTAAATGAGTAGAAAACAGCCATTCTGAATGTAGGTGATACAATTCCATGTACGAAGGTTCTGGGCTGAATAAAGGGAGATAAAAAGACAGAGTTTCATCATTCATCTTTGGCTGCATTTTGACTGTGGGCACAACATGACCAGTTGTTTCTTGCTCCTGCTGCCACATCTTCCCTCCATGAAGGACTATATCCTCAATCTGTTCAAATAAATCCTTGCTTTATCAGATGTTACTTTTGGCTTAATGGCAAGAAAATTATTCAGCACAAATAGATCCTAAACTATAGTAAAAAATGAAATGTTATTATTTGCCATTGGACAATAGGGATGACTATACATAATGATATTACATTGCACATTATAAAAACATAGAGGAGTTTAATAGTGAAGAAGTAAACATTTTTTGAAGATATATATTCTTAGTCTGATTCAAACAGTATACAATATGTGTATGCATCATGGCATAATATGACAATGTTTATACACACACATAACATGTATGTTTTGAATACTAACAGAAAACACAGTCATGTAAAAAAAAAGAGAGAGATGAGATGCTACACAATTCTGGATACTCGTATGTAAGCCACCTTGGGACCTTGGCAAATCCTATCCTTGCTGGGGAGGAGATAAAGAGGTAGGGAGAAGAGAGAGTGACTGGGAGGGGTAGGAGAGGGAAGGGAATTTGAATAAAGGCATAAATGGATAAAAAATACGACTTTACTTATACTGAAAGTCCTTAGAGTTTCATTCATCAATAAGTATTCTCTCATTTTTTTTAAAAAAATTTGTTTTTGTATGTGTGTGTAAGTGTGTGTTTGTGTATGTGTATACTTTACATGTAGCTGATGGGTAACCATGTGCATTCATGTGCAAAATAGTAGATATCTTGCTCTATTGCTCTATTATTCTCTGCTTTATTCCCTAGAGATGTAGTCTTTTCTTTTTTCTTTCCTTTTTTTTTGAGATGAAGTCTTTCTTTGATCCCAAAGTTAATAAGATCAGCTAGACAAGCTGCTTAGCAAAGCCAAACAATTTTCTGCCTTTTTTTCCAGACTTGGGTTGTAAATGCACATGACCTCTCCTGGATTTTTAAGTGGATACCAAGAATATGAACTGAATTCCTCATGTGTGAATCAAAATATATTCTTTTTTCACAAACTTTGTAATTCTATAATGGCACTAATATTTCTTTCCTGGAATAAACTGTTCCAGCTAAAACTAGAAGTCATTTTCAAAAGAATCATTAACTGAATAGACAATGAAAAAATATTGAGTATATGTTGAGTTTCACTTAAATTTAAAATAAAAATGTTAAATCACATTTGTTCATAAATCTCAAAATACAAACTATTGAAAAGTTTTATTATAGGGGAGAGAGCAGAGAGAATGTGGACCTGATCAATGTGCAATAGATATACATATAAAATATGAGAGTATAATCTGCCACTTTATAGTTATAGTGTGTTAATTATAATTTCAAAATGAAGGTGATATTTAAAAATAAAAATATTTCTAGATTTATATGTTAGTTTAATTTTCAATTATTATATTTGCCTTATTAATTTAGTATTAATATATTGAATGCTAGCACAACATTAAATATTAATTTAAAGAACATTAAACTATAAAATATATTTTACATATTTGTCAATTTAACAATAATTAAATTTCTTATTTCCAATATTTTTTCTTTAGTCATTAATTAGCATCATAAAATGTTGCTTTGGATAGAAAACAATATAATTTAAAATTAGAGAATATAAATTTAATGGGAAGAAAGAAAAAATTTAATTTATAAAAGCTCATGATAGTCTTTAAGATGTCAAGAAAAATTTGACCATTTGTTATAAGAACAGAATATAAATAGAGGATGCTTTTATGAATCTAGGTGAAAGTATTTTTTAAACATTAATAGGGTTATGTGCTTCAGAATGATTGTCACAGGACAGGAAAGGGAAAGCATGAGGACTCAGATCTGACAAATTAATAAAAAGGGGGTGTACAAGCAGTGGGTGGGGCTGATCAACTGTCATGACATGAATTTAAAATTATAACTCAGATGGAATTTCCATTTTAATTTCTTTTGTAAGTGTCTTACTATGGGGTGAGGAAAGTGGATCTGACAGGAGTGGATGCTGAACTAAGCCATATTGGGATCTTGGGACCTCCTGCCCTTGCTGGGGAGGAAATAAAGAGATGTAGAGAAGAGAGAGTGACTGGAAGGGGTAGGAGGGGGAAGGGAGCTTGAACAAAGATATATACAGAAAAAATATGACTTTATTCATAATAAAAAACTAATAAAAGAAAATCTATGACCAAGAATTAAGTGGTTATATAATTGTCATAGCAGCATAAATATAATAAGGTTTTCTGCTAAAATTTAGATGGCCTACAGAATTAGTCTATATTCTGATCATTAGTCATTTTTCTTTAGAAAATGAATTTTTGTATTGTAGGTGTTTTGTCATATGTTTTATTATTCACACTTAATAACCAAAATACTTATCAAGAGATGAATGGATTGAAAATATCTTTAATAAACCAGTAACTACCAAGAGTACTGAATCAATAGTAAATGGTATTCCATAGAAGAATGCATCAGGATCTGTTCACCTTACTGCTGAGTTTTACTCTTTCAAATAATACAAAGTAAATAAAAGATATACTTCCCAAGTAATTTTTATGCCAGCAAGTTACTGTTACCAAGACCAGACAAATACAAGAAAAAGTTAGCATTTCTGATAAATAATGCAAAAAATAATTAAATAAAAATATTATGAAACTAGATTTTATAGCATGTTGAAAGATTGTTCCTAAGAAACATCTATGACTTTCCTGGAAAAGAAGGATTAGCCAAGAAATATAATTCAGTATGACAACACTATTTTACAAAAGTCAAAACCACATTTGTAAGAGGAGGGATATTATTACAGCATCATAACATTATCATCAGGCTATTTTTATCACATTATCATTACATCATCATGATGTCATGATTGTATCATCATTGCATCATCATCCCAAAATAATCACATCATTCTCATCATTATTTTTATCATCTACATCATCATCATCATTATTATCACTGTCAAATCATTACTAATTATCACATCGTTATTTCACCATGGCAAAATCTTCATCATGTCAGCATCATTACATCATCATCATATCGGCCTCATCAAATCATTATCATATAACCACTATTATCACATTGTCATCATGATTGTCATTGACGCAGATATCAAAGTTGGTAAATAATATAATTTTTATGATAACAAAACTCTGAATAATGTAATCACAGCATTGTCTTTATCATAGTAAAACCCACATATGACAAACTCATAGGCAACGTCAGATTTCAGGAGAGAAAGAATATAGTCTTGCAGGTTTTATGCAGCATTATACTGAGGTCCAAACAACAGCACCAAGGCAAGAGAAAGAATGAAAAGTCTTCCAAATAAGAAATGATTAAGCCAAATAATCTCTGTTGGCATACAATCTGCTTTAATAGAAAGAAAGCTCTATTGAGTGCACCAAAAGCAGTGAGAATTAATAAACAAAATTCACAAAGTTTCAGCATACAAAATAAACAGACAAAATGTGATTCTATACAGTAAGTGTAAACTGTTGACAAAAAATTAATTTATTATCACTACAAATACAAAACATGTAGGGGTAACTTATTTAAAGAAGTAAAAGGAGTATATACTTAAAACTATAGAACACAGATGAAAATAACTGGAAGTTATAAAAGCAATTGCATTGTTCAAAAAGCCAAGCACCCTATTTGACAACAGGGTCAACAAAATCTCCAGTGATACTACTTTGGCATGATTTACAGATCTGCTAAATGGGCTGAGATCACCACTTGGGAAGAACAGTATCTCTAAAGAATACTATTGTCTAAAGTTGACTTAAATAGAAAAATATTTTAAATCCATATGTCATATAATACCTAAAAATAATTCAACAAGACTTACATGTATGATAAGAAACATGGAAAGTAGTAGATGGAAATTTGGGGGAAATTTCTACTAACATCACTAGCAATGATAGTGGATTTAGTTGCTTTGTTTTTTTATGCAACACTAAAAACACAGGAAACATAATTTTAAAAATTAAAAATTGGGATAAGCCAAATTATGAAGCTTCTGTATAATAAATAAATAAATAAATCACAGGATGAAAAGAGAATTCTCAGAATGAGTGAAAATACCTGTGAATCATACATGTGATAAGATATTAGTAATTCATGATTTTATATTTCTCAAACAAGTCATAACAATGATAAATGGTGCATCAGTGATGCTTACTATGACTATTAGAAGAATGTAAATTTAAAAAATGAAATATTTTGTCTTATATGTTAGAGTAGCTATTATCTAAATGGAGAAAATAGTAAAAATGTTTGGAAATGTAGCCTATACACAGAATAAAAAAGTCTAGTCATCCTGGCTCATCAAAATTTAACATAGAATTGACCACAAGATGATCCAGTAATCCTGCTATATGGTATGTAACTCAAAGTATGATGTAAGCTTGTAAAATTAATGTGAATGCATGTGTGTGTATGTGTGTGTGTGTGTGTGTGTATTCTGCACAGAGTGGTTTCTCTCTCTGTTACATTACCATGCTTTCATGTATCTAAGGAATCTTTAATAAATGCCAAGTGGAAGGATAGTGTGACTGGCACCCCAAAATCTTCAAAGTCTTCAATGTTATGAACAGTGATACCTCTTTTGATAATAAAGTATTCAATGTCAGATATTATATTATGAAAATAAAAAACAGACCAATATATGTGGTGAAAATGTATGTTACAATCTTACAAAGGCATCATAAACAATGTACTGACAGAAGCATAAATCTTTTTTGTCATGTTGGAACAATAAAAAATATTATTTGGAATCTTTTATCATGTGACATGGATAGAGGAGGGAATGATAAAGAATCATTTGAAGAAATAGATTATTTCCAATATGTGTACTATAGAGTTAAAAAATGAAGTTTAAGATGACATCTTGAAGCACCCAATGACTGTAAAAGACCATGGGTCAGGGGCAGCCCTAAAGAAAAATCAAAGTAAAGACAGAACAAATGTAAGAAAAAAAAGTTACATTATTTTGAAATTTGTGCAAGGTACTTATGAATGTCCAATTACTTTTCAAATATTTAATGAGTGCTATCTTCAATAAGTTTAAAGGGTTGTAGAAAATTTGAAAATGAACCCTACTCATTTCTGATTTTAAGAAAAATTATAGTAGATTTCTTATGACTATCCTTCTTAGGGAATCTATTAGATATGAGCATAAAAAATGAAAAATTATTTCATATAAATATAAAAGCCATCAACAATAAAGAAGATAGTCTTCATAATCTTGGCATAGGCAATGATATTAAGAACAAAACATGTTAGATATAGATGAAAACTGCCTGAAGCCACATAATGGAAAGGAAGAACCAACTCCAGCAAGTTATGCTTGGTGTCTCATGTCTACACACACACACACACACACACACACACACACACACATACACACACACGAGTATTCACCAAATATGTTTAAAAACTGCAATCTTAGACTAAGGATCCTACTAGTTTTGGTCTATATATTGAGTTTTGTTGATATACATCTTCTCAGGTCCCCCCTCCTTTGTTTTCTATGTAGTTTTCTACTCTCTTGAGCAGTGGTTCTCAACCTGTGGGCCACAAACCCTTTGGGGGAAGTCACATATCAGATATTACATTACTGTTCATAACCATAGCAAAGTTACAGTTATGAGCTAACAACAAAATAATTTTGTGGCTGAGGGCCACAACAACCTAAAGAGCTGTAGTAAAGGGTCACAGCATTAGGAAGGTTGAGGGCCCCTGCTCTAGACCTTGCTGAATGCATCTCAGTAATGTGTCTTAATAACACATTAGTGCTTTGATTTTTCTTTTGTTTCTTTTTGTAATGTTAGTTACTGATTGTCAGCATTTTGGTGACATTAATGGAACTGCCTTGTGGAATATTAGTTTGGGATGTGTTACATTTGTTTATGTTGTGGAACATTTGTTTAATGGTGCAAAGATGTGTTGCATTCCTTTATGTTGCATTTGTGAAGCTGTGTGTTTTGTTTTTGTTTTTGTTTTTTGCCTGTTTGAAATACCTGATTGGTCTAATAAGGAACTGAATGGCCAATAGCAAGGCAGGAGAAAGAAAAGGTGGGGCTGGCAGACAGAAAGAATAATAGAAAAAGAAAAAGAGAGATTGGGAAGCAAGAGAGATCAAGGTATAAGAAAAGAAAGTGCCAGACACACAGCCAACCACAGAGTAAGAATGAAGATAAGATTATAGAAATAAGAAAAGGAAACACAACTATTGCTGTTAAAGTAACAAGTAGACTTCTAGTAGAACTAGAGGTCTTTTGAACTGCTGGAAGTAATGTGGGATGGCATAGCCCTTTTGGAAAACAATTCACAAGGCACTTGTTCAGTTAAGTCTTCATTTACTATATAACTCAGTAATTCTTATTCTTGCATATTTATCACTATGTAAAAAATAGGTTTGTACAAATACCCAAATGAGTGGATAACAGCTCTAGTTATTTTTCCCCCAACTTGGAAGTATTTTGTCTTCATCAGAAGATGGTGGTTAACACTAACATAGGACCATGTACACATGGGTTACACTTTAGCAAACAGCAGGAAGTCCTAAGACAGAGAACAAACTGCCAGTCTCAAAAACACGCCAATAAAAGATGCTGAGAACAGACATAATACTATGATTGTCCTCTGCAGGCAGAACTAGTCTCCAGTGTCAGAAACTAAGCAGAGGTAGGTTGGTTGGGGCCAAAGGAAGGGGTGGGGATGACTACAAATTTTAGGACAACATCCTGATGGTGATAGGAATGTTTTGCATTTTGTCAAACTTCATTATCTTAATATAGGTCTAAATTATTTTATGTAAATGTTACCCTGTGAAAACTACTGAGGATGGTTTAAAATGTCATTATGTTCAACATACGTAGAGAGTTAAATATTTTGTAAGAAATTCTCCTAATTAATCCAGACTTAACAAAATAACACACAAGTTGTCTTCCTGAAGCACGTTATCTAAGGAAAACTTATTATTTGGAAAGGAAAATTGAAGTTTTGAATTCCCCAATTGTAATCTACAAGATTCAGGGCTGTTTATATATGCATTTGGTGAAGAAGTCTGTTAGATAGCATTAAGCAGTTTTTCTATAAAATTTGCTAGTACACATAGAATTTGAGAAGGTACAATAAAATAAGACAAGATGAATGCATGTTCTAACTTTTGCCACTAATCCCACCTTTGTACTTCAAGTTTAGAAAATGATAGTAGTATAAATGATTTAAAACACACACACACACCCAAAATCCAACCTTCTGTCTTGACTGTAGCTTAGCAGAAATTTGTGGTGGCCATAGTGCATCCGTGGGCATTAGCTGTGACCTACTGTGCTTTCTTCATCTGTAGCTGAGCCTAACCTGGCTTGAGGAACTTTATATTTTATTTTTTATATTTCATGTATTTTAGAGAAAAGAGATGATTTATTACTGCATTTTTAAGCTATTCTGGATGTTTTACTTTTTATATAAAATTTGATATTGATTTTCAAAAAACAATAATATATCAAGACTGTAAATTGTCCAATAGTTCAGAATTATGACACGCCACATGTTAGAGGAAGTAAAACGTGAAATTGTGTGATGCAAAAGTGGACTGAACATTAAAGACATTTTCAGATCATGCCTCTCATGATATTAAAAATACTCTTTTACCTTTTAAATGGAAGTACAAATGGGGTCATGCATCATAGAAGATTTCCTTCTCCTTCTTTTCATACCCAGAACCTTGTACTTAGTATGTGTATAAGATACAGCATACAGATACTGGGGGCAGACGGTGGAACTTCTATTGTCTCCTCCAATAAACATCATGGCTGCTAATAAAGAAATCCCATTTCTCACTGCTTCCCCTGTTCTCCCTTTCTCTTGTCCCCCTTTTCTTCATTCTTTTACATATTTATTTTGTGGTAGAGTCTCCTTTTGTAGACAAACCTGTTCTTCAGCTTGCAATTTCCTGCTCTTCCTTACTTCATTATTGCTGGAAGTGTATCATGAACTACCATACCTGGTAATAAAATATTTTCTAATGATAGAAATCTCATCCCAGACCTCAGTCTAACATGTGTGAAAAAAAATGGGAAAGAAATCTCAGGCACTACACTACCCTCTTAATAGTTCATAGTTTTACTGTTGAGGCTGGCTGCATTATATAAAAGAAACAAGTACATTAAAATGTAAGATAGCAGTATAAGTTTCAAAAGGAAATTCTATGGGTTTGATCTTTAGAATATAATCATGGATACAGAATGCTTGGAATGTGGTCACAAGGTTGAAATGGTCTTATTCCAAAGAGTGGAAAGAAACAAGAGGATCTACATTCAGGTAGAAACACATAAGGAAGGGCAACAGAGAACAGGCTTGTGATGTCCACAGCATATGGTTTTAGTTAATCTTCAAGACTGACTGAGAATAAAACAGGTGAACAAGTTATTATGTATTTTTATTTATTTTATGTGTATGTATGTGTACAGAAGTGCACATGCCATGTTACAAATGTAGAAATCAGAAGACAATTTGTTAGAGTTTCTTCTTACCTTGTCTTTGGTTCCTGGGGGTGAAACTTAGGTCATCAGCCTTGACAGCAAGCATTTTTACCTTACTAAGCTATCCTCCTGCCTAAATCTTAGCAAATTTTGACTGTAGGATTGTACATCCTGTGCATGTGAATATGTTTAAAGGATTGACTGTGTCAGTCAATTTTTATTACTATAGAAATACCTAAAATAATCAACTAATAAAAAATATTTAGTTTTAACTCTTGAATTTAGAGGTTCAATTCTATGTTCTGCTGGCCCTGTTATTTTGGGCCATGAGATGAGTTGGTCCATCTTGCTGAGGATGGTGCAGTGGATCAAATCTTATCATTGCACTTTTAGAAATTAAAGAATGGAAGAAGGATGAGTAGTCTTCACACCTCTTCCAATGGCACATCCTCCATGACCAGAGCTCTAGATGTTCCCACCTCTTAAAATTTATATATCCCAATTTTCTATAACCTGGGGACCAAACCTTTATTCTATGAGCCTTCAAGTGTACATTTTGAATCCATTGTCCACATCTTAGAATCATTCATTAGCTTTCTATGGAGTTGATTCAACTGACAATCAAACCTCTTTTTAAGTGAAAGGCTTATGTACAAATGTAAGGCTTGTGGGAGCTGAGAGATTCTTTTCCTAACACTAAGAAGTGTACACCATTCAGAAATCACAATAAATTTATTTTATTTTAGAAACAGGGATGCTCTAAATGAAACCACTGCTCATGTTTTTAGCTAGTGATTTATGAACTATGGAAATGACTTTATGATTGTAATGAATTTTAAGCAGAAAGTTATATATGAACTTGAAGTGGGGCATCCAGAAATAAATAGCTTTAAAATCTTTCTCAGCTGCAGTAAATAACCCTTAGATTCTCATTCTTTTTGTATGAGTTTTGTTCTCTCATATGATCTTTACAACTAGGTGTTCATAAAAACAGAAAATAGAATTTCCTTTTTCACAAGAATTTTGCTTTGAAATAAAACATAATTTTCCCAGAATATGTCCCTAAACCACTAGGGTTAGCCACATTTTAATGCTCCAATCATCTTAAATTAATTTTATACTATGCCAGACTAAGAAAAGCTCAATACATATTTTATATAGCTTCATGTATTTTAAGGGAACTTTTATCCATATGGCTTTAATTCATTTGCATTTATATAATCAAATATTTGTTTTAGATCCTTTTGATGTAGAACCAACTTTCAAAAAGGTATGTTTCAGCAAATTATCCTTTTTAAGAACAGGAAGACTTGCTTTGCCAAAGAAAAAGGATCTCAGATATGCAAAGCTTCCTATTTGATCTGTAACTCAAAGCTCATGTCATTTGCATTTTTAGATACTTCCTTCCCTGGGAGACCTGGATAACTCCAAATAACTAGACTTGCAATGTGTTTTTGCTAGACACTAAACCACCAGAGGGCTTTGGCAGTGAATAAAAACAAGTAAAGAAACTCAGAGATCTTCAAAAGTGCTGGCAATGTCTTAACTGAAAGCAAAGTTTCTAAACAACATTTTAGTACAACTACATCTGATGATGGCTAGAGAAATTATGTTCCTATAATCAAATTTTTGTCTGAAATATTAACAAGTTTCCATTAAATACAGACCTTAGAATTTTCCAAGCATAGTAAAATGTCCACATTTGATTTACAGTTCTACATATTACTCTCCTATTGTACTAATTTGTGGTAACAAATCTCTCTTATTGTCTGTTGAGTAATATTTTCTCAGGTTAAAACCTTTATTTTGTGCAATGATAATTTCTCAAATATGCTGATGTCATTTGGGATTGATGGACAACAGTAACGGCAATTGAAATAAATGAGCATGTAAATAAGTGAGATGGAGATGTTCTTGAATATTAGTTTAGTGGTATTGGTAACAGCAGTCCATAACAGTGCCACATAGAGAGTAAGTGGTATGCAGGGCCTGAACCTGAGTAATGAAAGTCTGAAGTGAGTCTTTTAAGCCTTGGTTGGTGCTTTCTTTATATATAGTAAGAAGCCATTAATATGGGGTTGGTTTAGTACATTTGTCCTAAATGTCATTGATTTAAAACCAAGCCATCTGATACTCTGGAGAAATAAAAAAGTAAAGACTAAGATATTTTAAAATGGAGCACATCAAGCTGTCCAAAATTTTTAGCATGAAACAAGGTGCAGCAGGTAATGGGCATCATAGTCTCTATCCACACATTTGATAATTTCCAAAACAACAGTCTCTGTAACATTGTTCAAGAACAAACAGTTTTCCCAGGTCAAGCATATCTTATTTGTTTTGTAGTGTTACTATTAATGTATGATAGATTAGATCATTGTTACAGACAAATTTTACACTCGACAGGAAAAAGTTAGATTTCTAAGTTACTAGGTGAGTTGCTAGTTATTAATAATCATCATATCCTTTGGATGAATGAATTTTTCAATCACTTTTGTCTTGTGTTAAATTACTCTGTTTTGATAAATATATTTAACTTTATAAAACTGAAAGAAGCCTCTATTTTGAATAATATCATAGTCAATTTGACAATGATATGTTTATTCCACTTTTAAATTCATCTCAGAGTATATGCAGAGGAAGCTGTTTCATCGTACTTGTAGTGATGTTGTTTATGAATATTCCAAGCTGTTAGGTTTCCAGTATTAGATTGATAATATGAAGAGCCTTAAAGGCATTCCCATATTGTCTTGAATACCTTTCTATCACTTTGGCAAAACACAATGATCAGCACAGCTTATAGAAAAAAGTTTATTAGAATTTATAGTTCCAGAGAGTGAGTCCAGGACCATTGTGGTCAGTAAAATGACAGCCAAGAAGGCAGGAATGTCTCTAGAGCAGTAGCTGAGAGCCTGACTCTTAGTCTTCAAACATGAAAGAGAAAGGCAGGCAGGCAAGGAGGGAGGGAGGGAGGTACGGAGGGAGGGAGGGAAGGAGGGAAGGAGGGAGGGAGGGAGGGAGACAGGTAGAATTAACTGGGAAAGGTGTGGGCTTTTGAAACCTCAAAGCCCACTCCCAGTAACACACTACCTCTAGTAAAGAAACATTTCTGAATTTATCACAAGCAGTTTCACCAAGTAGGAAACAAATACATAAGCTTATGAGGGTACTTCTTATTTAAACCATCACACATATTTTTCTTTACAGGAATGAAATACCAAAATTTCAATTTTAATGATAACTTTCTCAAAAATTATTTTTTTAAATAATTTATTTGTATTTTATGTACATTGGTATTTTGCTTGCAAGTGTGTCTGTGGGCATTTTGGATCCCCTGGAACAGACACATAGTTGTGAGATGCCATATGGGTGCTGGGAATTGAACCTAGATCTTCTGGAAGAGCTTTCAGTATTCTAAACTGCTGAGGTATCTCACCAGCCACAGTTAAAAGTGAGTTTTAAAATTATATTTAAGTAAAATGATCTAGAATATTTTTTGTTATGAGAAAATGTATGTACTTGTAAAGTATAGAAAGTCATATTGAATAGGGAATAATCACTAGTTATTTACTTACTGAAAAGAGTATAAAGGACATAGAGTAATAAACTACAGCAATTTGAAAAGAATTGTTTTATTGTTATTATTGTATGTGTGTGTGTGTGTGTGTGTGTGTGTGTATGCTCGTGTGTGAACAGGAACATGTGTGTTAGAGTGCATGCATAGAGGTCAGAGAAAAACTTTTGGAATTAGCCCCACATTCCACATGAGGTGCTGAGTATCAAACTAAGGCTCTCAGGCTTGTATCGCGGAACAAACCCGTCACCAATTGATATGTTTCAACTAAGATTTATTTTGTTATAAAAGAGCAAAAGAGAGTTTAGCAACGCGCCGAATCCGCTGCCGTACGTAGCTGCCGCGCGATCGAGCCGGAAGAACCGCCCCCTCCTTCCGCCGCCTCGGCTGCGCGCGCTGCCTCGGAAGCCTCCTCCTACACCGCCGCTGCGGCGCTGCCCCGGAAGCCTCCTCTTACGCCGCCGCAGCGCGCGCTGCCCCAGAAAGCAATGTCTCTCTAATACAATCAGGGATTCCTGCTACATCTCCCCATTTTGTCTAAATATGAAGGTTCTAAATTAGGTATAAAACTACATACTACAGGGATTACCATAAGACAGTGTGAGGGAAAGAGGACGGAACTAACATAAGTGAGGTTAGACTACCGCTAGCAAACAACTACAAAGTGCAATTTAATATCTAAAATGTTGATACAAAAAGAAAATATATATATAGGGATTGTTTTAAGGCTGTTTATCCTAAATAATAGAGTTCTAAGACTCGAGTGTCTTTGCTGGAATGTGAAGTAATAACAACCTCACTATCTAATCTTCAAC